>JASAMW010003845.1:0-126323 GCA_030247985.1 Epsilonema sp. ZAB3_2
CTTAGGAGCAAGTAATGCTCTACACGCAAGGCAAAAACTCGAAATTTCAACTCACCGTGAATTCACCATTGAGCCTACTCACCACGTGTTTAGAGTTATTTTGCGCAAAAACCAATTTTGTACTGCATAAATTAAACCCCTCCTCTATTTGGCAGGTCGCAGCGACCAAAATGCGACCCCAGACGACAAAATTGACAAAGTGTCCAGAACGCCATCGGTAGCATTTTTGGAAAAATTGTTTGCAAAAATGCGACCAAAATGCGACGTAGTGCGATCGCATGCGATACAAATGCGATACAAATGCGATACTCAGGCGATCGCATTTTGGTCGCTAGGTCGCATTTTGGTCGCTGCGACCTGCCAAATAGAGGAGGGGTTAATATTCGATGTGAGCGTGCCGTCATACCTTATGCATTGAGGCCGGTGCTTGGGATCTTCTTCAAGGCCCAACTTCTTGGCTCCAACTGTGTAGGACTTCTCCAACGCTGTCATCATCTGGGGTATGCTAAGCACACCTTCGGTCCGCTTCAAGTGATTCAGGGCAACTGCGACGCGAGAGAACGATTGGTCAATCACTTGATGCGTGTGGCCGACCATGAGAAAGCCAACCGTCACCTGAAATATACTGTATTTATATATCAACAAATTTGCCGCTATTATTCAAGAATGAGTTCTCACTGAGCACAATCCAAACGTTTACCAGGAAGGAATGTGTAAGCATGAAAAAAGGAGGAACATACAACAGTGCACTGTACCTTGTCCAGTATGCACTCTTCCACCAGCAAACCCAAGAACGATATCAGCCATTGATTCTTGTTCTGAGAAGCCGTATTGTCTAGCTGAATGTGAAGCTCCTTTGGCATCGGATGTGGCAAAGACAAAAGCTCCTGGGCAAAGAAATCAAGAATAATATTATAGCCTATTATTGTAACCACCCCCTATGCATAGCCCCATATGTACCGTAGAGTACCTGAAGCTACCTGTACAAGCTGGTCATAAAGCTACCCATAGCCACTCCCACACAAAGCTAAGATGCCTATAAGCCTGCTTGAGGGTGTATAGTACTAGAATAACCCTGTGTTGGCCTCAGGATCATTTGAATAATGGTCGTTCGTTACCTGCATCAGCACACTGCAGTGATAATTAGAATCGTGAGGAAAGTCGCCAATATCCCAGTAGAACCGCAACGAACGGCCAAACATCCACGACCCGAAGATATGGGCCTTCAAAAATGCTGTCGACTTCATGCCATGGTAGTCAGGCACTTCCGTCTAAAAGAAAAACTACAACACTCAAACAGCCAGAAACAGACACACTACATACATAGTAGGCTTCGGCTTCAGAATGGATAAATGCAGGGGAAAACACGTTGAAGATAAATTATGGAACTGTTGCGTCACAGTTGAGCCTCTCATATTCTCACTAGTGCGCCACACACGTGGTCAGTAAACTCACAGGGAATTCCCCAGAAGTATGAATCGGGATCACCGGGAGTTTGAAATGAGCACATGAGAATTTCGCGCTTGGGAGCAAGTGAGATTGCTCATTTCGAAAAATAAAACTCGAAATTCAAACTCAAACTCACTGTGAATTCACCGTGAGTTTACTCACCAGGTGTGTTGCGCATCCTGTCGTCTATACTGTCCTATCCTAATGCCTCACAGCTACTGTGGAATAGGATTGCAAAATAGCACATAAAAGTGCACTACCTTTTTCTGGTCCATTCCGTCCGTCGTTAAGCAGACAAATTCAAACGAATGTTCAACGCTCCTAGTCTTGCATTCTTCATATTTGCCTCTCTGCGCCCTAGAAATGATCGTATTTTTGGGTGTATCCCTATCCCCAGTATAATTCGGGCTGCGGTGTGCAGGTGAGGCTATATCAGACGTGGGCACGGGTTTCAGGATAGGGTGTGCCAGAGGGGTAAACACGCAGGGGTCAAAAGTGGGAAAGGGGTGCATGTGCACCATGTACGGTAGGAGTAGGGGTGCGGGTGTGTGGGGGTGGGTAGGGGTGTGGAGTGAGGTACAAAATACCCTAACCCCCCTCCCCCCAGGCCCACGTCTGGCAATGCACCCGTAAATACGGTTGCTTACATTTGTCTACTGTTGTGTCGCTGGCGAAATCCTTCCAACCGTTGAGCAAGGATTGGATCGGCTTTGCTTCGGGCTTTCAGCGCTTTTGTCCGGATGCACAGGCTGCACGTAAAGCGTCCCTTCACCTGAACAATAATTTTTTCCCTTACTCACTTTAGGCAAATTCGATAAGGTGCATAACTGTGCATAGAACCGAATGCATAGGACCCCAATTTT
This sequence comes from Epsilonema sp. ZAB3_2, assembly GCA_030247985.1. Taxonomy (NCBI): domain Eukaryota; kingdom Metazoa; phylum Nematoda; class Chromadorea; order Desmodorida; family Epsilonematidae; genus Epsilonema; species Epsilonema sp. ZAB3_2. The sequence goes on from JASAMW010003845.1 coordinate 2,313, forward strand.
TGCATAACCAGTGGCCCGTTACAGCTTCGCAGTAAAACCTTTTGCAAATTTGGCAACCCTTTTGCAGATCTGGCAACCCTGTTGTGTAACGTAGATTGGAAACTTATTTATGTATCTAATCTGGCAACCATTTTGGACAGTTGGCAAAAAGATTCACATCTGGCAACCCTTTCACAGAGTTGGCAACCCTGTCGCATCGCAGATCTGGCAACCCATTTTTGCGTATTAGCGATCTGGGAACCCTTTTGCAGACCGGAAACCCTTTGGCACATCTCCCACTTATAGTCTCATGTGCACTTTTTGGCGTGACCATTTGCAAACACTGGCTGGAAAAAATGCGTCATTTAGTTTGTGTACTCTTAGTACTAAAATATCGATTATCGATCTATTATTGGTGATCAGCTGATCAGATCAATAATCGAAGGGCTTCGGTTTGGTTTTTCTGTTGCAAAGTTTGATTATTTTACCCTGGACGTGTGAAAGACAAATAAAATTAACTGCAGCCTGTAGCTCTAAGTACTGAAATATCGATTATCGATCGATTATTGGTAATCGACTGATCAGATCAAAAATCGAGGCCTTCCTGGCGCCCTTGAGGGCATAAGCTCTCGAAGAGCCCTGGATGGATGCTGTAGCTGCAAAATTGAGTGGTTTTGATCTGCGCGCTGACTATATCACGCTATTATTTAGCCTTGGCGTTTCAATTCTCAATACTACCTGACATCGCATTTTAATTTCAAGGTGCCTCTGTCATCGTATGTGTTCACTTGGTTGAGGAGAATGGAGATGAGATGCCAATCGGGATAGAGTTTACATGCCGCCTGGGATGAAGATGAAAAACGTCGTGGAAGAATTTCGCAGTGTTCGACCTGACGTGAAAATCAGTTCAACACACTCTCTCACTATTTCGGCAGAACTGTCCTCACGTTACGTTGAATTAAGCCCAACCACCTACCGATTCAGTCTATCTGTTACCGTCTCTACTTAGGGGAGCTTCATAAAGTACGCCTCGCAAAAATAGGAGGAGAGGGTTGGGGCGAATTTGACGCCAGTCGTGACAGTGTGTGGTAAAGTGCGCAGCCCATTCGTGAGTTGAGATTGGCACGCCACGCGGCGAGTCGGAGAAACAGGGCTTCAGTACTGAATTACTATTTTCATCAAGTTGGCATGCCATAGAGGCCAAATCAAGTCAAACTCCAAGCATACATATACCCCAACTTTCTTCGATCTTTTCAATGGTGAGGTCGCCGTTAACCCACCCCCAACTGGTATGGCCAAAAATGGTCATTTTTCAGCTTTTTGACAAAAGTAGGGTATTTTGCAGGCCTCAGCGCAATATGCACAGAGTCAGCCAAATGCTGTCCTCAAATTCCACCATGATTTGTTTTTAGTGCACGTTTCGATAAACGTGGGAAAACGGAAAAGCCACATCCATTTTTGAAATCTACACATAAAACTAGGGTAAGGCACTCTAATTTTCTCTGCTTGACTGCACTAGGGGAACATACTTGGGTAGAAATGCACCTGAAAAAGCAGTTTCTTACCAATTTCTCAGGTTGCCAGTGTGGTGGGGAAAGAGTTAACACCATCAGTGCGAAGCTTGGATGAAAATAGTAATTCAGTACTGAAGCCCTGTTTCTCCGACTCGCCGCGTGGCGTGCCAATCTCAACTCACGAGTAGGCTGCGCACTTTAGGGGAAGAGGGGGGGGGGGGGGGGGTGCGGCGGATGACTTTTTGCGTTTTGTTTTGTGAAACTCCCCTTATGTAGCAAACTGACTCGAGTATTTTGTGGTACATCTACTAACAAATAGGGCTGATGTCTGTCTGTGTGTGTGTGTGTGTCTGTCTGTCTGTGATGCGAAAAACTCGCTCAGGTTTGCAGCTACAGCATTGACCAATGGCTCATTCGAAAGCTTATAAGCCCAAGGGCGGCCAGAAGGCCTTCGATTTTTGATCTGAGCAGCCGATCGCCAATAATCGATCGATAATCGATATTTTAGTACTAAAAGCGCGCAGATTCATCATAACTCACTCAATTTTGCAGCTACAGCATCCATCCAGGGCTCTTTCGAGAGCTTATGCCCTCAAGGGCGCCAGGAAGGCCTTCGATTTTTGATCTGATCAGTCGATTACCAATAATCGATCGATAATCGATATTTCAGTACTTAGAGCTACAGGCTGCAGTTAATTTTATTTGTCTTTCACACGTCCAGGGTAAAATAATCAAACTTTGCAACAGAAAAACCAAACCGAAGCCCTTCGATTATTGATCTGATCAGCTGATCACCAATAATAGATCGATAATCGATATTTTAGTACTAAGAGTACACAAACTAAATGACGCATTTTTTCCAGCCAGTGTTTGCAAATGGTCACGCCAAAAAGTGCACATGAGACTATAAGTGGGAGATGTGCCAAAGGGTTTCCGGTCTGCAAAAGGGTTCCCAGATCGCTAATACGCAAAAATGGGTTGCCAGATCTGCGATGCGACAGGGTTGCCAACTCTGTGAAAGGGTTGCCAGATGTGCAACTTTTTGCCAACTGTCCAAAATGGTTGCCAGATTAGATACATAAATAAGTTTCCAATCTACGTTACACAACAGGGTTGCCAGATCTGCAAAAGGGTTGCCAAATTTGCAAAAGGTTTTACTGCGAAGCTGTAACGGGCCACTGGTTATGCAAAAATTGGGGTCCTATGCATTCGGTTCTATGCACAGTTATGCACCTTATCGAATTTGCCTAAAGTGAGTAAGGGAAAAAATTATTGTTCAGGTGAAGGGACGCTTTACGTGCAGCCTGTGCATCCGGACAAAAGCGCTGAAAGCCCGAAGCAAAGCCGATCCAATCCTTGCTCAACGGTTGGAAGGATTTCGCCAGCGACACAACAGTAGACAAATGTAAGCAACCGTATTTACGGGTGCATTGCCAGACGTGGGCCTGGGGGAGGGGGGTTAGGGTATTTTGTACCTCACTCCACACCCCTACCCACCCCCACACACCCGCACCCCTACTCCTACCGTACATGGTGCACATGCACCCCTTTCCCACTTTTGACCCCTGCGTGTTTACCCCTCTGGCACACCCTATCCTGAAACCCGTGCCCACGTCTGATATAGCCTCACCTGCACACCGCAGCCCGAATTATACTGGGGATAGGGATACACCCAAAAATACGATCATTTCTAGGGCGCAGAGAGGCAAATATGAAGAATGCAAGACTAGGAGCGTTGAACATTCGTTTGAATTTGTCTGCTTAACGACGGACGGAATGGACCAGAAAAAGGTAGTGCACTTTTATGTGCTATTTTGCAATCCTATTCCACAGTAGCTGTGAGGCATTAGGATAGGACAGTATAGACGACAGGATGCGCAACACGCCTGGTGAGTAAACTCACGGTGAATTCACAGTGAGTTTGAGTTTGAATTTCGAGTTTTATTTTTCGAAATGAGCAATCTCACTTGCTCCCAAGCGCGAAATTCTCATGTGCTCATTTCAAACTCCCGGTGATCCCGATTCATACTTCTGGGGAATTCCCTGTGAGTTTACTGACCACGTGTGTGGCGCACTAGTGAGAATATGAGAGGCTCAACTGTGACGCAACAGTTCCATAATTTATCTTCAACGTGTTTTCCCCTGCATGTATCCATTCTGAAGCCGAAGCCTACTATGTATGTAGTGTGTCTGTTTCTGGCTGTTTGAGTGTTGTAGTTTTTCTTTTAGACGGAAGTGCCTGACTACCATGGCATGAAGTCGACAGCATTTTTGAAGGCCCATATCTTCGGGTCGTGGATGTTTGGCCGTTCGTTGCGGTTCTACTGGGATATTGGCGACTTTCCTCACGATTCTAATTATCACTGCAGTGTGCTGATGCAGGTAACGAACGACCATTATTCAAATGATCCTGAGGCCAACACAGGGTTATTCTAGTACTATACACCCTCAAGCAGGCTTATAGGCATCTTAGCTTTGTGTGGGAGTGGCTATGGGTAGCTTTATGACCAGCTTGTACAGGTAGCTTCAGGTACTCTACGGTACATATGGGGCTATGCATAGGGGGTGGTTACAATAATAGGCTATAATATTATTCTTGATTTCTTTGCCCAGGAGCTTTTGTCTTTGCCACATCCGATGCCAAAGGAGCTTCACATTCAGCTAGACAATACGGCTTCTCAGAACAAGAATCAATGGCTGATATCGTTCTTGGGTTTGCTGGTGGAAGAGTGCATACTGGACAAGGTACAGTGCACTGTTGTATGTTCCTCCTTTTTTCATGCTTACACATTCCTTCCTGGTAAACGTTTGGATTGTGCTCAGTGAGAACTCATTCTTGAATAATAGCGGCAAATTTGTTGATATATAAATACAGTATATTTCAGGTGACGGTTGGCTTTCTCATGGTCGGCCACACGCATCAAGTGATTGACCAATCGTTCTCTCGCGTCGCAGTTGCCCTGAATCACTTGAAGCGGACCGAAGGTGTGCTTAGCATACCCCAGATGATGACAGCGTTGGAGAAGTCCTACACAGTTGGAGCCAAGAAGTTGGGCCTTGAAGAAGATCCCAAGCACCGGCCTCAATGCATAAGGTATGACGGCACGCTCACGTCGAATATTAACCCCTCCTCTATTTGGCAGGTCGCAGCGACCAAAATGCGACCTAGTGCGACCAAAATGCGATCGCCTGAGTATCGCATTTGTATCGCATTTGTATCGCATGCGATCGCACTACGTCGCATTTTGGTCGCATTTTTGCAAACAATTTTTCCAAAAATGCTACCGATGGCGTTCTGGACACTTTGTCAATTTTGTCGTCTGGGGTCGCATTTTGGTCGCTGCGACCTGCCAAATAGAGGAGGGGTTTAATTTATGCAGTACAAAATTGGTTTTTGCGCAAAATAACTCTAAACACTGGTGAGTAGGCTCAATGGTGAATTCACGGTGAGTTGAAATTTGAGTTTTTGCCTTGCGTGTAGAGCATTACTTGCTCCTAAGCGCGAAATTTTTCTCACGTGCTTACACGTGGTAAGTTTCAAACTCACGGTAAATTCACCAGCCTCTCTAAACTAATTCCCCTGGGAGATTTCTCACCGCGTGTGTGGCGCACTGTTGGGCGGTATAATATACTGTAGGTACATACGTAGGGTAACGTGGGGTAAAACCGCCCCCGCCCACCTATGGCGCTTTTACCTTTCATCAGGCCTAGGCTGTCAATATAAGGCTACGAAGGAAGAAACAAAGGCAGAAGTTTTCCCGGAGCGCCGTGGTGGGCGGATTTTCCCCATGGACGGTTTTACCCCACGCTACCCTATGCATATACCTCTCGCACGATAGTACAACGCGCTAATTATGCAACGTGCGCATAGCCTCTTCAGGGCACGCGCTACCTAGCAGCTAATGGTTTGTTACTGTTAATAGGCTGAAAAAGGTGTACGCAATTCAAGAATGGCTGCGCCCGTTCATAACCGGATTGAAGGACTTGAGACACTCCCATCAGTTTCTGATCACACGGGACGCAACAGGCCGAGCTACACTGCGGTCCAAGCAGTATGCTGAGTCTCCCGTGTGGTCACCTCAAGACTACGAGGAACCGATCTACCTCCTGCGCAGCCGGCCCACTGGACATCCGGATGTTATCAAGCCGAGCTTTACGGATGTAAGTACATATGTATCGGTTACTAGTATTGTGGTGAACCGACAGCTGGATAAAATGGGGCCACCTCCCGACCACATAAAGGTTTAGCGCAACTGGAAAATACACCAGTAGGTGTAATAAATAAATAAATAAGGTAATTTGCAGTGCATTTGTAGTTTGTGCATTGCAGTGGTTTGTTGACTTTGTTCTATTCAGACTCTTCGAGATGGCACTGCAATGCGGCGCGAAGCTGTGGTTCGCAAGATCGTGGAAGATGGTCTGGGATGTAGCGCTTTCACGGAAGAGATAGCTCAAAGCTGGTGGGAATTCTTGGACGAAGAGAAGAAATCAGAGGAATACTGGGCTTCGCAAGCAGACTGGGGTAAAAATTTGCGTGTAGCGACCGTCCATCGCAGGCCAGCGCCTTACCAAAAACTTCAAATAGGGTACTGTGGGGTAAACTCAGACACCTAAGCTTTTCTGAACTTGTCGCTTCAGCTAATGATGAGCATGTAGTATCTCTAGAGGAGGGTTCAAGAAATCGATTGATAGATACTTGTCTAAATCGGTCTTATGGCTGCTGAGCTACATTTGGTGCGGTTTTAGCCCGTTTCTGGGTTTATCCCACAGTACGAGTACCCTAACTCATCGAATCGACAACAGTAGTACTCGCGGCCACGCCACTGCTTTCTGTAGTAGCTGGCCGGGTTTGCCCCACCGAACCATACTTTTGCCAAAAATATATAATTGAACATAGGGGAAGAATGGTGCACACAGTGTAAAACGAAGGAGGCAATCCCTGGCTCAAATTCACCCCATTATTATGGGTTTTTCGATTCCCCATTATAATGGGTACCCATTCTATTGAGTTTTACGAAACCATTCTATTGGGTTTTACAAAACCACTATATTGGACCCTTTTTACATTGGGTTTGCTCCGTTCTTCCCCTAATCCCAACTATATTTTTTCTTTGGCTTCTTAGTGGATCCGAAGACGAAGCATCTACTTTGCAAGGATGATGAAGAAGTGCGCTTGTTTCTCCGGCTTCGTCAACGTGAGACTATGCAACAGCAATCTGGCGTGGTTGGGGCAGTAGGAGGAGAGGAGGAAGACGCGGAAACGGATGACATCCTCCATCCCGCCATAAGAGAAGCGGAACGGCTGGAGTCTGGAGAGACATATATTCCAGTAGGTAGCCGGACGTACGTCCGTCTTGTTAACGCGCCATACCCTTCTGTACACTTTTTCAGCGCTGTTTTCTCTCTCCCTTTCCGATCAATAATATGCACTGGTGCAGAGTTCACCAGACGTCCATAAATCCGTCCGTCTATTCGTCAACCCATCGAGTTGGTCTGTTCATTCATCAACCCGTGTCTGTCAACCTGGATACGGGTGTACAGGTTGACGAACAGATGGTGGTGAATGATGGTGAATAGTGGTGAATGAATGAATGATGATGGTGAATGGATTTATGACTAACGGATTTATGGACGTCTGGTGAATGCGGCACGAAAAAGTGTAATACTATACAGAAGGGTCAGCTCGCGACCACCCATAATTTCTTAGCGCAATTGGTCCATAGCTCTAAATTGCACAGAACGGGCAAAAATAACTCGCAACTATAGTCTGGTCAGCAAGAGTTTGCCATGGCATTCAAGCCGCGTTGCGTAAAATAGATTCACAAATGCGAATTTCTGTCCATGCTTCGTGTACTATTTTGCAGAAGTACATGATAATTGGAAACTACACAGGACGACTTGAGTCCTATACTACTGTTTCTGGCCAGACTACAGATCGACACTACTTTTCGAATGTTGTTTTGTAGATAGATAAGTATGGACATGGATTCGTTGTGTTGCTTTTGTAGCCGAGAGCAGCTGATCAGAACCGGAAGGAAGTTCGGCCTATTGGTTCCATCAAGAAGGGCGACGTCGTGCTTATGGCACCGAATCTGGCCATTTGCAATCGAGACGGCCTGGATCCGAGGTACGACCTTTCTCCAGTTGTCATGTATTACTGCATTTGCTGATTCATACCACATGTCAAGATGCATACCCACATACGTACATGTCAAGTCGGTGCGGACAGTGAAAAATCTCATATGGCGTCTATGCGCCATGTACAAAAGTACAGCGCGCTCGCGTCTAGACAATTGCAAAACGCGCGCCAAGTTCTGGACCTCTTTCGCAACTGTCTACGCACGCACCCCTACTTTGATGTTAGCAAATACGTACATACAATTCGAAACACGAACAAAACTCATGTTAGCAAAGCCTGTTACGCACATAATATACAGTTGTATGTATGTACGTATTTGTCCCTCGAACCCCGGTTCATACACAACCTGTACAGTACCGTCGTGTAATGACCAATTCTTTCTATTATGAACAGCAAGCCCTGGATCGCGAAAGCCCTGGATCGCGAAAGCAGTCGAGGATGAGAAAGATGGATGCTTTAAAGTCGCCTGGTTTCACGGATGGCCCAAAGCCAACGGTTATTGGTCGTGGTCGATAACCCGAAGCACGGAGATGCAATACAAGGAGTCGGTTTGCTTGGTTGGCCTGAAGTTTACCGGGAAGAAGGAGCTGACCAGGCAATGGAAAGCAGAGGTGAAGAAGACTGTAAGAGAGCAGCTGAGATCGAAGGAGCTTGAAGCTGAGGAAGGTCTGGAGGGAGGAGAAGATGATTAAAATTTTTACCAGACACGGGACCCGGACACGGGGGTAAACCCGAAAACCTGGTACTGTATATCTCAGTAACTATACGACCGATTGAGACAAGTGTATTTTATCAATCGATTCCTTGTACTCTCCTCTTTGAAATGAGCTACCATGTTAATCATTTGCTGAAATGGCAAGTTCAGAAAAGCTTCAGTATTCGGGCTTATCCTGTGTCTGGGTTTACCCCACAGTACCCTACAGGGTGATTCTTTTCTCCTTTAGGATTTTGACTGCCAATTTCAACAGGTTACCCTTCACCGATTTCGCTCCAATTTTGCACACATATTCCCGAGCGTTTGCCATTTACTTGGTAAAAATTTAAAAAGCTGCACTTGTAGTGAGAATTTCCCCTTTACTTTCAAAATTGCAATTTCGAGGTTTTACTGCCAGAATGATTGAAAGCTTCTTTTTTGGAGCACAACGACTCATTCATAGGAGCGAAATATTTTCAACAAGATGAATTGACAGTGTTGGTGGGATTGTTTGGAGATTGTCTCATTTGTCATCAGTGCTGCTAATGTCCCATCAGTGCTGCATCATCAGCGGATGAGTCATAAGCGAAATCGGTGCAGGGTAACTTATTGAAATAGGCAGTCAAAATCCTAAAAGGAGAAAAAAATCACGCTGCATATCCTGCTCCATACTGTTGCTCAATGCTGTACTGATTTTGCTCCATTCTGATACTGTTGCTATTTTTTCCCATGCTTATGCCCCAAAAATTTGATTGAATTGAATAGGTTCTTTTGATAGTTTTCCTTAGGCCAAGATATAGCGGCTATATCTGTCTCCCTCCTAACGGATTTTGCTCTGTGGATTGAATTGAATAGGTTTTTTCCTTGGTCAAAATATAGCGGCTATATCTGTCTCCTAATGGATTTTGCTCTGTGGAATGAATTGAATAGGTTTTTTCTTGGCCAAAATATAGCGGCTATATTTGTCCCCTAACGGATTTTACTCCCTGGATTGAATTGAATAGGTGTTTCCTTGGCCAAAATATAGTGGCTATATCCTGCACCTAACGGATTTTGCTCTGTGGATTTAATTGAATAGGTTTTTTCCTTGGCCAAAATATAGCGGCTATATTTGTCCCCTAACGGATTTTGCTCTGTGGATTGAATTGAATAGGTTTTTCCTTGGCCAAAATATAGCGGCTATATCCTGCACCTAACGGATTTTGTTCCATGGATTGCTCCTGATATTTTTTGCCCCATGCTTATGCCCCAAAAATGTTTCAAATTTATTACATTTTTTTCCACGTTGAATTCACAATGTGTTAGGATTTTTACTATTTTTCTGAATGTATGGAAAATGCCATGTGTACTCATATATACTATGAATTTTCTAGTAGTGCTTTCATTTAAAATCGTTGATAAGCTTACATGCCTTACACATAGCAGTACTGCTCATGTCTTGTGAATCCAATACTCAATTTTCAATAACAGAATGACAACATTTGGCAAGAAATAAAATAAATACAGAAGTAGTAAAAATGAAACATATATACACAACCACTATCTAGAATTTTGACTTATCGCATATCATCCACAGATCACCGAAAGCATTATGTCCTGAAATTTGACAAATGTTAGTACATCATGCACCTTCAGATGAATACACTATTTGTGCCAATAATTTATAGCAAGAAAGCATGACACAATTGTGTTTTGGAGTCAGTATCATAGTCTCAAAGTAGAAAGTCGTGTGTTATACTTTTGACCTCAAAAACGTGCCTCTCAAAAAAATAAATTTTGTCCCATATTTATTCCCCCATTGTACAGGCTGTTTACTATGATATGTCACCTCAAAAATGCTCATAACTGTTGTATTAATGCATGGATTTCACCCAATTTTTTTGCACTAGAATCCTGAAAATATGCCTAACAAGCTTGCAAAATTTCATTAACATACGCTCACTATTAACGAAGAAACAAGCGACGACTTTTCAGGACCCATTTTTCGAAGTGCCCACCTCCACTCTTCAGCACTTGTGCAGCCGTCTTCAAAACTCTGGAAAATACTCTTTTTCAAGCATGTTCATAAAGATTGCGGCAATGTTCCCTCGATGTTCAGGGGTTGTAAGCTGCAGAAGATCCGAATGGATGCTTGAATGGAGCGGAACAGCACACCTTCTGCCATGTGGACTTTGAAATTCGAGCGCTTTTCACGCCACTGCAGATTTTGACCCAATGTTTGAGGCTTCATAATTCCCTTCGTACTTAAGGCCCATCAATGAAATTTTGCATGTTAGTCAGGCATATTTTCAGGATTCTTTTAAAAAAATTTTGGTTCAAATCCCTTCATTAATACAGAAGTTATAAGCATTTTCGAGGTGACATATCATAGTAAACACCCTATATATCCCCCTGCCCCTAGTGTATTACCCCCAATCAGACCTCTCAATTTTTGTATAGCCCCATGAGGCTATACGGGGCTATACACCCAAAAATACAGTACTGTACATGCGCACGCGATGAGTAAACTCACGGCTCACGAGGAAGTATAAGAGACTGGCAACTGAGTATGTATGTATAGTAAAATATACCCGTATGAATTCCGATCCTCATTTGCAGCGTTTCCCCGGGCATGTTTGCGATGGAGAAGTGTTCCATCATTCCCATGATGTCCAGTGCCATCGTGGCAATTTCAGAGCAGTGCCTATGCCCGTTCCTTTCCGGCAATCCCGAGGCGACCATGTATCCATCTCCCACAGTCTCCACCTTGTACACAACACATCGTTACGCAGGACAAGATGGAACAGTCCTTTAGCGCGGCGGGTAAGAGATTTGAGCACAAGAGAAGAAAATTGAAAAATTGGGCAGCCAGTGCGTGAGTCGAACACGCAGCGCAGCGCCGAACGGGATTACGCCCCTCTAGCGCACGTCCCATCTGACCGCACAGCTCAATTTCTCAAATCTCCCTTCTTGTACTCCTCGCTGGGCTTGTACGCACTCCGTATTAGAGGAGTACAAGCTGCGTACAAGCCCAGCGAGGAGTACAAGAAGGGAGATTTGAGAAATTGAGCTGTGCGGTCAGATGATGGGACGTGCGCTAAGAGGGGCGTAATTCCCGTTCGGCGCTGCGTGTTCGACTCACGCACTGGCTGCCCAATTTTTCAAATTTCTTCTCTTGTGCTCAAATCTCTTAATAATGTACACATCGTACTTCTCGAGTATGTCATCGCATCTGGTGTATGTATAGGTAGATCGTTGAGCAATGCCACGACCTGGAAACAGGAATCGAAAAGAGGCTTTTGGCACACGCTTAAGAGACGTTTTCTGTAAGGATTGAGAGTAGCCTGTAGTATAGGCGGAAGGGGGGTACTTTTTGTGAATCGAGATAATATGCCTATCGGATTCCCCATCAAAAACTGCATATGTTGATGAAGTTTTAGGAAAAAATTTGTTCAGGCATCATCGAGATATTCATGGGTAAAGGTGGGCAGGTCGCATTATTGCCGTTTTTCAACGTTTTTAGCCATATTTCAGCAACCGAAGGGCTTAGAGGGCTACAATTTGGTACACACATACATCCCCTAGGGACCCAAGTCTGGACCAATTTTAAGCCCAATCGGCCACCTGTGTGGCGAGATATAGCGTCACAAAGTGCATTTCTGTATATTTTGCACCTGTTGCAAATTTAGTTTTTTGAATACCACGGCGCGAATACATGCCCTGCACGGGGTAAAATTTTGACAGCAAGTAGAGAAGGGTTAGGCCTAAAAACTTTAGTACTACCGCAAAAAATCTCTATAATTGGAATTGGGACTACAGTCCTCTCGAATAGTGAAAAATACAGCAAAAATTTTCCCGCCTTTTTTATTTTTCAAGATAAATGAGCAATACCATTGAAACTTTTTCCTCGTAAGTAGCCTATCTTATGTAGAATTTGATGTAGATTTCAAAAATAAAATTGTTTTTCCCAAAAAATTTAACCCTTACCCTAAATTCACAAAAATATACTACTTTTGCAAAATTATATGCTAGGGGTTAAATTTTTTGGGAAAAACAATTGTATTTTTGAAATCTACATCAAATTCTACATAAGATAGGCTACTTACGAGGAAAAAATTTCAGTGGTATTGCTCATTTATCTTGAAAAATAAAAAAGGCGGGAAAATTTTTGCTGTATTTTTCACTATTCGAGAGGACTGTAGTCCCAATTCCAAGTATAGAGATTTTTTGCGGTAGTACTAAAGTTTTTAGGCCTAACCCTTCTCTACTTGCTGTCAAAATTTTACCCCGTGCAGGGCATGTATTCGCGCCGTGGTATTCAAAAAACTAAATTTGCAACAGGTGCAAAATATACAGAAATGCAATTTGTGACGCTATATCTCGCCAAACAGGTGGCCGATTGGGCTCAAAATTCGTCCAGACTTGGGTCCCTATGGGATCTTTTCGCACGCCAAATTGTAGCCCTCTAAGCCCTCCGTTTGCTGAAATATGGCTAAAAACGTTGAAAAACGGCAAAAATGCGACCTGCCCACCTTTACCCATGAATATCTCGATGATGCCTGAACAAATTTTTTCCTAAAACTTCATCTACATATGCAGTTTTTGATGGGGAATCCGATAGGCATATTATCTCGATTTACAAAAAGTACCCCCCTTCCACGTACTATGCAACCGCTACAGAAAACCTTTCTTAACTATTGACATAGGCTTAGGCTTAGCAGCATGAGAACGTCCACGAAAGAGCGGGGCAAAGGCTGAAACCGGCTGATCTCCGATTTCGACCAAACAGCTCATTCGAAAGCGCGTCAAAAGTTATGTAAAACGCGACAATTCCGACACTTTTGCGCTTAACCGTTAGCGAGATATGGCCGCTCAAAGATTCGCCAACTTGAGTGACACTTTTGTCCAACTCAATCTTGGACCTTTCGCGCATAAACGGCCATATCTCGGCAACCAATAGGGGTATTCGCATGCGCTTTTTTTTGTTCAACTCCCCATTCTTCGCGTTTTTTTTATACTTTTCGAACGAAATTTTTAACCCCTACCCTAATCGAGATATTGAGACAAACGTGGTGTCGATTTTTTGAAAATTGGCAACTTTAGGGCCTAACTTTGACTGAAGATTGCCAAGCTCGGCAACGGTGTACAGAGACGGCACCTAGCTTATTGAATAGCTCAGCTCTTGCTCTTTCGAATGGTATATGCCATGTCCATTCCGCTGAAGAAAAGTTTTGAATTACTGTTACATTACTGTTTTTGAATTACAGGCTGTTTTTGTCGAATGTGCGATTTGAAGGTTTAAGACGGCATTTAAGCGTATTAACGATGCGATTTTTGAAATCTACATCAAATTTTACACCAGGTAGGTTCTTTGGTTTTTTCACATTTCCACCAAAAATTTATTACAACAACAAATAGACATTGAAAGGTGGGCAGTTTTGGCGAACTTTTGAGTTCCTTCTGAGTTCAGAGTACCTGTCATTTTGGTAAACTTTTGCAGTAATGAGTGCAACACTTTGTCTATTTTGGCCTCTTTTGCTTTCAGATAGTCCAAAATCAAAGAACCTACCTTGTGTAGAATTTGATGTAGATTTCAAAAATCACATCTTTAAAACGCTTTAATGCCGTCTTAAACCTTCAAATCGCACATTCGGCAAAAACAGCCTGTAATTCAAAATTTTTCTTCAGCGGAATAGACTTGGCATATACCATTCGAAAGAGCAAGAGTTGAGCTATTCAATGAGCTAGGTGCGGTCTCTGTACACTGTTGCCGAGCTTGGCAATCTTCGGTCAAAGTTGGGCCCTCACGCTGCCAATTTTAAAAAAATCGACACCACGTTTGTCTCAATATCTCGATTACAGTAGGGGTTAAAAATTTCCTTCGAAACGTATATAATTCTGCGAAGAATGGGGAATTGAACATAAAAAACCGCACGCGAATATCCCTATTGGTTACCGAGATATGGCCGTTTATGCGAGAAAGGCCAGAAAATTCAGTGGTAAAAAAGTGTCACTAAAGTTGACCAAACTTGAGCGGCCGTAACTCGCTAACGGTTAAGCGCAGAAGGGTCGGAATTATCGCATCTTACATAACTTTTTACGCGCTTTCAAATGAGCTAGGTTTCGTCGAAATCGGAGATCAGCCGGTTTCAGGTCCCCATACTGGGCTGCCCCGCTCTTTCGTGGACCTTTTCTTATTATGATACGTATGTATATGTACTATGACGAGATAAGGTAACGTTCGCAGATACAGTAGTACCAGATGGACTGTACACGTCGGTACCGTAAAACATTAACTGAACATGCATGAACTTGACTGCAAGCGCAAAAAATAGCAGAGAGCTAGAACGTCGGCCTTTGTTGCCTTTGTTTGTCTTTTGGCCTTTGTTTGGCCTTTGCTTTTTTCCGTACATGCATGGTTTTGACGACAAAGCTTTGTTTTTTCCGTACAGGCATGGTTTTGACGACAAAGCATAAAAACCTAAACGCTATTCCAGGAAAACTAAACTGGACGCAGCTTTGGCTTTGCCTGTAAAGTGACAAATGACAACATGACACGACAAAATAGCACGCCTCCGCAGAGAGCGAGCAATCGGCTGTACCGTGTAAACGCCTCACAAAAAATAAAAGCTATTTTCAACGGGCATGGAACAGTTGAGAGTTGCGGCCATTGGGTAATTGGGCATACCATGCCCACATCGTCAAACGACCAGAACTTTTGAAAAGAGTGGTAAGCTTTGTATAAAATTGTTTTGATCCTGGTGGTGGCGTGATTGCCATGAAAATTGTTTTGATCTGGTGGTGGCGTGATTGCTGTGAAAATTGCTGCGCCCTGGTGGCGTGATTCTTCTGATACTTTGATATCTTTATTCGTGCAAATTTATAGTTTCACTTTCGCTATGTACATTATTTTTGTTTAGGTACTGTAGGTACAGGGCAGGCAAGAATAACCCGTCGTGTCTTAGTACGTAGTATGTATTCTTTTTCTGTTCTAATTTATGTGCTACTATTCTGATATGAATACAGTTGGTTTCGGCTCGGTCCCGGGCTATCCGAAAAAAAGCAAGGACATGTGCAGTAAAAGTAGTCATCTACAGTACTGGAGATGACCAAAATTAGTAGACGAAGTTGGGAATTAGATGACAAATTCAAATTAGTCATCTAGTCACTAGATGACTAATTTCGTCTGAATGCTAACGGGCTACCATTACGAACGCTGCATAAAAGCAGCGATCCGAAGCGCAGAGCTCAGTTCAACATTTGCTTCTATCTAACCCCAATACTAATCATCTCTTTCTGTTCACTCTCCTCAGAGAACCGCATTCTGATTTTGCAAGGAAGATTAGTCCGTGCTTTTATTGACACGCGTGTTTTTGAATCGGGGGCGCGCTCAATACAAGCACGGACTAATCTTCCTTGCAAAATCAGAATGCGGTTCTCAGTGTCTCTCAGTGATGTCAACTCGGAGATTTTTGAAAAGAGTAAAGTAAAGTAAAATTACTCAGCACCATCGATTGCTGAGTAAAGTAAAGTAAAATTACTCGGCTAGCTGCTCAGCTGAGTAAACAGTAAAGTAAGGCAGCAAAGGGAGAGTTACTCGAGTAAATTACTCACAATTTTCATCGCATTAAATGACCATATTGCTTATGATTTCGTTCGAACAAGACCATGCAGGAGCAAAATTATGATCAGAGATATAAAATATTTAGACATACTTACGTACTAAGTAGTATTGTACTTGGGCATTTCACATGAGAGCATGTATGTGTATAAGTATGAAGCCGTGGATTGGATTGGATAGGACTCGCTTGGATTGCCTGCGTGCGTATTATTGCGACATCGTAGCCACATTAGCCTGCGCCGTCTACTGCAAGCGTTTACTCGAGTAAATTTACTCGAGTGTACTGAGTAATATGGAACTTTTACTCGAGTTAAAATTTTACTTTCTCGCTTGAAGCTGATTTTACTCGAGTAACTAGTTGTAGTAGCTGAGTAAAAGTAAAGCTGAGTAAATGATTTTCCTCCTGAGTAAAGTAAAGTAAAGTAACTCAGCTCAAAATTGGTCGAGTAACTCGAGTAAAGTAACAGCTTTTTCTTTACTCTTGACATCACTGGGTCTCTTTACTCTCTCTCGCTCCTCTACCTTTGCAATACTGTCGTCTCACTACCGTAACCCAAAACCCCATACCTATTACTGTACTTTTCATTGTTTGACTTTGTCGACATGGCTATCCGCGCAGTCTTCGTTTTCGTTCTTGCTCTCATCATCACCATTGTGAGCAAGTGCATGATCCGATCCCGTCGTGAGGTGAAAGTCTGGAGCTGATGGAGAGGCTGTGATTTTGCCCCAGCAACACACAAAAGGAAGCCAAATGATCCAATTTGGAAGTTCTTTTCAACAAAAAACAAAAACTACATGTGAAATGCCTCTCTGCTTATGCTTGATCTATCCATGATTTCCATTTCAAACTGTAACAAAAATGAATGCAATGCCTTCAGAAACCCCATATTGAGTACACTACACAAAACATGTGTCATATACTCATATTACAGGACATTACACACACACACACACACACACAAGGCTATTACAAAAAGTCTATACTTATACTTGGTTTTTTGGAAGCAAGTAATAAAGTACTTAAAACCAAGTCTATACTTACTACCTGGTTTTTCTGTGAGCAAGTGCTCTAAGTACTTAAAACTTCGGAAAATTTTATACTTATAATTAACTTTTACTTACTTATTACTTAGGTACACTCAAGTATACAACACTAGTCTGGAGGACAATAAAACAATAAGCAACAATGGGTGATTTTATTTGGCCTGCGAATACATCTGTGAACAACACGGTGATGCAGCTGCAAGCAGAAATTGAGGCGATTGAAAGGAGGCTGGAAACAGTGGACTACAATAACAATTCCTTCTTTCTGGTTACCATGGCCGTCCTCATATTCCGTAAGAGCCCGCAGTCAGTCGCTTTTTGTGGCTTTGATAATAGCTATGTAGCAGGAGTAAAATAAAGGGGGAGTCATAAGGAGCCACTTCCATATAAACGGCTGATTTTCGCATGCAAAGTTCCGAGCATTCCAGCGGTCTTAGAGAAATAAAACTGGCACCATTGAATGCGCCGATTCTTCTTCTTTCCAATGGTGCCAGCTTCGTAGAGATCCGCGGACTCCTTCCATTTGTTTTTACTGCTAAAATAGAGGGTACTTTGAACCTCAATTTTTTTCTCGGGAAATGCTCTGGTCGGGCATCGCCAGATGCCAGCGTGTATCGCCAGATCTGGCGATAATCCTCGCAGCGTGCTTGCCAGATATGGCAATCATCGCCAGATCTGGCGGTACA
The DNA here is from genome assembly GCA_030247985.1 of Epsilonema sp. ZAB3_2. Lineage (NCBI taxonomy): Eukaryota > Metazoa > Nematoda > Chromadorea > Desmodorida > Epsilonematidae > Epsilonema > Epsilonema sp. ZAB3_2. The sequence continues at coordinate 19,969 of JASAMW010003845.1, forward strand.
TGCCACATAGTACCTGGCGAGCGAGAGCAACGTGATCGCCAATCTGGCGATACCCGTCCAGAGCATTCCCCGAGAAAAAAATTGAGGTTCATAAGTACCCTGTATTTACCAGTAAAAATAAAATGGAAAAAGTCCGCGGGCCTCAACGAAGCACCATTGGAAAGAAGAAGAACCGGCGCATTCAACGGTGCCAGTTTTATTTCTCTATGACCGCTGGAATGCTCCGAACTTTGCATGCGAAAATCAACCGTTTGTATGGCAGTGGCTCTTTATGATTCCCCCTTTTATTACTCCTAATAATGAGCTGTACACTGGCTGGCTAGGCTTTGTTGTTGGCCACTATTACTGTACCTAGGTGCGTAATGGCATGGTATATAAACGTATGTATGTCCAGTACACTAACAAAATATGGTGTACGTACGTACGTACGTACATACATACTCTATAGAGATCGGACGTACATACAGGGTGTTTCATAATATACTCTCCGGATGTTTGTGTCACTATGTATCTTCACAACGGGGTGTCATTTTCAGATGCGGTCTTTTGCAATAAGTAGCCAATGCTTCAACGATTATTCTTGCAAAATTTCAACTTTCTAGGCCAACAGGAAGCAGCTCAAAATAGCTGAGTAAGGCTGACCTCAGATATCGAGAATTTGCCTTATGTTGTACTATTACAATAAAGAGCATATTGTTCCATTCAAAAGCTAATATGTTTTCAAATCCTGTTCAAGACGCGGCAGAACCAAATCTACTATGCCATTGTGAAGAAAATTGAGAAAAATCATCCGCGGAGTACTTACTTCGGCCTTAGCCCGGGTTTATCCCCCATAGTGAAAAAAGCGTAAATTTTTGGGTCCGAAAGTTTGAGCTTTCATAACTTCCTCGACAGAAGGACTACAGGGCTGAAATATTGCCTGCATAACTGTAGATGCCTTATGTAGCTACCAAACGTAAAAGAGCGCACTGAAATCGAACGCTCGGATGATGAATGAGAGGCACAAACATCCGGAGAGTTTATCATGAAACACCCTATACGTACTGAGCGAACTAATGTGATGTATTCTTCCAGTGATGCAATGCGGCTTCGCGTTCCTGGAGGCTGGATCAGTGCGCAGCAAAAATACCACAAATATTCTGATCAAGAATTTACTCGACTCTTGTAAGCACAAGCAGTAGAGAAGAAGAATGCAATCCATGTGTAGTGTAGCCTACTGTGTTGTGTGCTTAGAAATTTTATACAAAGGTGTGTACTACCTGAGGATTTCCAATAGGCATCTCGGCCACATGCTACTGGGCCTGTGGTTGGGCGTTTGCGTATGGCGAGCCAGCGAATGCCTTTCTGGGCTACGGTCAGTTCCTGCTCATCGGGTTGCCTGAGGAGAAGTTTCCCCTCTGGTTCTTTCAATTCGTATTTGCAGCCACAGCCTCCACCATCGTCAGTGGGGCTCTCGCAGAAAGATGCGAATTCATCGCCTATTGTGCATATTGCGGATTTTTGACAGGTGCTGTACAGTATACCTAGTTATACGTACGCAGTGGCAGTACGTATAGCACAGTACCTAACTGGTAAATTCGCAAGTGTACGTATGTATGTACATCTGTTTTGGCTAACGATTTTTTTGCCATTGATAGTCCCGTCCACAATGTGTTGTGAACGCGAACGAAGCGGTTATTAATACCTACACAGTGCTGCATATCTTTCAGCATTTGTCTATCCAGTGGTCACTCACTGGGCTTGGGACACTAACAATGGCTGGCTGGCGATTGGCATCAATGAAGTCGGCTACAAGGTTGGTGGGGCGCTGTCCATCCAGAACTAAAACCGTTGTTTGATATTGCCTTGGAAAGAGTACTTGTTGATAACGTATTGCTCCAGGATTTTGCTGGCAGTGGTGTTGTCCATCTGTTGGGTGGTGTCAGTGCCTTGGTTGGTGCGGCAGTATTGGGTCCGCGCAATGGACGATTCGAAAAACCGGGAAAGCCCAAAGTCCCGCTCCCAGGCCATTCCGTTCCGGTAAAAACGGCAGCTCTGTATCGATATGGCACTCGATAAAGCAGCCTAATAGAGCATAGCATTGGAAATGTCAATATTACTTGGCCAGTGACGTATTGTGTTTCCTTGCATACTTAGTTTGCGGCACTGGGCGGTTTCATTCTGATGTTCGGTTTCTTCGCGTTCAACGGCGGCTCCCAGGCGAATATCAGCGCAGAAGGAGATGGACAGACGGTAGCCAGAGCCATGACCAATACCATGCTGAGTGGAGGATTTGCGGCTAACACTGGGCTCCTGTACACCAAGTTCATCACCGGCCATAAATGGTCGCTTATACTCGCCATTAACGCTGCTCTCACGGGTAAGCAAGCAAGCACACTGGTGCGCTTCAGACGTGAACTCCGGCCCTGCCTATGCTTCAACATGTAAATCCTCCGAGTTTGCTCCGAACTCGCTCCGTTTTTCCAAACGTACGTGTTAGCTGCCCAGTTTGAAACTCGGAGACGTGTGAACCACCGAGTTTTTAGCTAGTTTTCTAGTTTTAGCTAGTTTTTTAGCTAGTTTTCAGAAAATTTACGACGTGGCGCGTGAACCTCCGCAAAGTGATAAAAGCTGCTCGGCGTTGCTTTCTCCCCTTTTGAACGACTGAAAAGAAGCGCGCGCATGTTTATTTGGAGCAAAAACGTTTACGTGTGAACAACCGAATTACGCTCCGAATTCGCTTCGGAGGCTCCTCGGAGCGAACTCGCTCGGAGCAAACTCGGAGCACGTCTGAAGCGCACCACTGTATTGTTCTCTGGAGCAGGAATATAGTCAATGTACCACAGTACTCGTTGGCTGTTTTATTGGACAGGGATGGTATCTGCATGTGCTGGTTGTGACGTGCTGTATCCATGGGCTGCATGCGTGGTGGGTATTGGAGCTGGCTTATCCTATCTGTTGGTGTCCTACCTCGTGGAGCTTAGCGGGGTGGATGACCCACTGGATGCTGTCGCTGGTAAAAATTGAGAACAACGTACAACAGTACACTGCATCAGTGGTACATACTGTATGTACGTACTTTGGACGACATTGGCAGTGTTTTTTTAGTGCATGCTGGAGGGGGCATGTGGGGTTTGATTGTCACTCCCGTTTTGATGCGTAAAGGCATCATCTACGATATATCAAACAAGGACACTTGGATAGTGAGAGAGAATGCACGATTTGCTTGTAGTATTCGCCTTGCCCCATAAGAGGAGGTGCCGTTTTCGCCCTCTCGCCGATTTTTTGAGCTGCAGTTAGCAAACGCGCAAAGCACGCCGAAGCAATTTCTTTTTGCAATTTTGGTATATTTTTGAAAAAATAATTGCTTCGGCTTTATTTACGCGTTTGCTAACTGCAGCTCAAAAAATCGGCGAGGAGGGCGAAAACAGCACCTTCTCTTATGGGGCAAGGCGAATAGTTTGGCGCATGCATGTACAATATGTAGTACTACGGCATGTGATGCTTTTTCCTTCAGAGACTCGCCGTGAACATTATCGGTGCCGTTGCCATTATCGGCTGGTCGGCAGTGTTAATTGGTTGTCTCTTTGTTCTTCTCAAAAAACTCGGATTATTCCGTGTATCAGAAGAAGTGGAAAAAGAAGGTACGGTAGTTGAGGTTGCCTCCACCATGACCATGCAGTAAGAGCCAATGCTTGGTCGCGAGGCGACCCCTCTGAACTAACCGTGACTTTCAGTGCAACTTCTGATCGGTAGTCGGCGCGGAAAGAAACAAACGAGCAAGAAAGACGACCGCGCCGACTTTTTTTGCGTCGACTACCGATCAAAGTTGTACACTGAATGTCACGGTTAGCTCAGAGGGGTCGCCTCGCGAGTCGCGACCCAACACCGTCGCTTATTGCATATGGAATATGGTCAATATTATCGCGCACAATCATTATTTTTTTTCAATTTTCAGCACTATATACTGTATTTTGATCGTTCATTTCGCTTGGATTTGCTCTATGTATGTAATAGTGTATTTTTGTCAGGTTTGGACATCGCCAAACACGGCGAACCGGCCTATCCCGGCTGGGAGGAAGCTTTGGCCAGACTCACACGGCTGGAAAATGAAGTGCGCGGACGGATCAGCGTGCTGGGTTCACCCAATAACCGCGGAGCCAGTCAGTCGCGTTCTGGCGCCAACGCCCAGAGCATCAACAATACACCCGGTAATCCACCATATGCAATAAGAGCAGCGCTTGGTCGCGAGGTGACCCCTCTGAATTATCCAGTGCAACTTTTGATCGGTAGTCGACGCGAAGGTCGGCGCCGTCGTCTTTCTTGTTCGTTTGTTTCTTTTCGCGCCGACCTTCGCGTCGACTACCGATCAAAAGTTGCACTGAAAATCAAGGTTAATTCAGAGTGGTCACCTCGCGACCTAGCACTGCTCTTATTGCATATGGTGAATGAATATGCTATGCAATAGTGGTCGCATCTGCGCCAATGGAAGAGCCTGCTCCACGTACGTACAGTACATAATCTGGAAATTTTTCTGAGGTGTTCCTTGGCACCAGATACTGTACAGACATGAAAAGTTTGTAGCCTCTATTTTTTTGTGTCGTAATATTGGTTTTTTCTGCATTTATAGCCGGTCAAATGCCCGATCCGGAATCAACGTATGCAAACCCGTCGTATGAAAACGTGGAAATGCGCGACGTGACGCAGCTGTTGACGAATCGCCGCCTTAGCTCGCGTACCAGTGTAGTGGGGGGACAGAATGATGCATGTCGTGTGGGAACAGAACGGTTTTAAATAGCATGAGAATACTATTCTTAATCATGAGTATGAGAATGCTGTAATGATTCGTGTATAACCCCATGGGGTTCTCAAAAAATTAGTGGCCAATTTGGGGGTTATATACGAGAGGGGGTTATACACGAAGGGGGTTATACACGAGTCATTACAGTAAGAGATATGTTTTGGCTTGTTGTTTATTATATAGGTAGGGGTAGGGTTGCATTCGTATTCGAGAGAGTTCAGTATTTCTGAAGTTCCTAGCGTTTTGTGTCAGCTATTCCTGGTATTGGCTATCCAAATAAACGGAAAGTACCGTATTTTTGGGTGTATAGCCCCATGGGGGTATACAAAAATTGAGAGGTCCAATGGGGGGTTATACACTAGGGGGGATATACAATGGGTGGGGATATACATAGGACAAATTTTATGTTTATGAGAGGTGTGTAGAGGCATGTTTTTGAGGTCAAAAGTACGTGTTTTAGGGCATAATCGCGATCAAAACAGGGTTATTCTAGTATAAGACATGCTCAGCTAAGCTTATAGGCATGGTAGCATGGGGTAGGAGTAGCCATAGCTAGCTTATGACCAGCTTACATAGATAGGTTAGGTACCTTCCAGTACATGGGGGGTTATACACCAGGGGGGGGATATACAAAGGACAAAATTTATGTTTTGCCAATGGGGGGTTATACATTAGGGGGGGATATACAATAGGGGGGATATACACCCAAAAATACGGTAGTGTAAGACAAGTCCCACCAATACAGAGCAAGGAGTCAGACATACTGTAACCACTCGGCTCACCCTCAGCCAATTCGACCCAAAACGAGGCGCCAACGGACACCTTTACTGTGAGACCGCAACGCGAAAAAGCACAATAATAATTGAAAAGCGCCGCATTTATGAAGCCATTATCTGTGATCAGTCTGTTTGTTTAAAAAATTACGTGACATAACCTCAGAATGCGTCATTACCTAGGTAACAGAATGGAATGTTGTAATAATAGTAAGACATCTACTTCGGACCATATGACTGGTTGCGTCAAAACCTCAGATGAATGCGTAATGAAAAGAAAAGCTTTTTCGTAGTGCTCCAATAGCTCGGATATGTGCGACAGTATCCCAGATGTCAGAAAAATATTTCTGCAGATGTATCAAAATCACTGAAGTATTCATAACTTCCTTGGTAGAGGGACTATGGCCTATGGGGCTGAAATTTTGCCTGCTACACTGTAGAAGCCTTAGCTACCTACAATATACAAAAGAGCGTACTGAAAGGCACAAACGACCCGGAGAGTATACTCTGATACACCCTGTACATATAAAACAATAAATAAATATAATTGCACTTTCTGCTCAATTGCTCAAACTTTGTTCAACCTACATACCTACCTAACAAAACAACCTATCTTACGTACTGTAATATGTGTATATATAATACTAAATGACTGTACAACAGGAGTGAAACTGCAATCAAATGTACATATCATATCATAGATAAAAATAAAACTGACCAATGTGATCAAATTGAATAAATACGTACAATGTAGGGTACTATGGGGTAAACCCGGCCATGGGAAAATCCGGCCGCCTAAGCTTCAGAGCTGCATATCTCAGGAACCAATGGACCGATTGAGACAAGTAGGATATCAATCGATTCCTTGAACTCTCCTCTTTCAAATGAGCTATTTGGCATGTCATTTGTTGAAACATCAAGCTCACGGTTTCACGTTTTTCAACAAGAGGTCGAAAATGACCAAACTTTAAACGTTGCGCAAAAACACCCTGTATGTTATAAATGAACACCCGGTATGTGGGGGGTAAGGGGACATGGTACCCTACCCCCAGGCGAAGTTTCAACCAATTCACCCTACTGGTACTGGAGATATAGCAAAAAACAATTTCAGTACTTAGTGGGGTAAACCCGGCCACCTAACTCATGTACTAAAGTATAGGGTAAACCCGGCCACCTCATCAGCGCAAACTACTGCCATCCTAAACGGCTGCCATATCAGCGCATAATCAATTAGGAAAGTGCGTTCAGCTAATCGAACAATATTTTCTTGTGATTTCTCAAGGGAAGAGACGTTTTTTGCAAATTTTAAAAAATGCTCTGGGTGGCCGGGTTTACCCCCCAGTACTGAAAGATTAGTTGACAGCAAAGTAGTCCCATTCACACCATTTTTTACCTACCTAAACTATCTAGCTGACTAATTGGTAGCTGCTGTCCATGGTAATTGCTTAACTCTTTAACGCTACTTTTCATCCTTTTGGCACAATTGTTTATTTCGTACTTTTTTCGACTTTTTTACACTTTGCACGTTAGGCAATAAATTGCTTGGCCGAAAAAAGACCCTAAAAAGTGACTTAGGGACTAAAGCAATATGCGGAGGAAAAAAGTGCCCTCAAAAAAATCTGAAATTTTTTAGGCAATATAGTAATAATTTTTCAAATGTACTGAGTTGTTTATTTTTTGTTGGAAGAGGCCAGTGAAACAGTTTCACAAGGATATTGTCGACTAAACATAAGAACCAATTTTCATATACTGATTTGTTTCTTTTTGTTGGCTGAGGCTGGTGAAGCAGTTTCACAAGGATATTGTCGACCAAACAGAATGCGTCAATGAATGGATTGGAGAAGTGGGCAATTTGCTTCATTATATTGCATACTTGGGAGAATCCCTTGACTAAGCTGAAATTGCATGATGATGTCATATACATGATGTAATATGTGAATGACTCCAAAAAAGTTTTTTCATAAATGGGCAGATTACATATTTTTGGCTGTGCGGCACTGTGGCTCAGGAGCTATGGCGACAGGCTGTCAATCCTCTAGCTGGTTTTCGATTCTGTGACATGCCATGAATTTTTATTTTTTTTGGAGCCTTGAAGTTTTTTTTTACTGCGGGTGCACATTTGTTTCCCTTGTGTTACTCCCAAGTCCCAATGAACTATGAGTTCGGCAATTTATGTACTTACCAAATTACCAACTCAAATGGAACATCAAGCAACAAATTGCTCATTAATTTTGCTCAACAAATTGTTCATCAAGCAACAAATTGCTCGAAATTTCAAAGCAATGTTGCCTTTCTTTGTTCACAATTTTGTACGTTTAGACTATCGAACAACATATTGCACTGCCAAATAATAATCAATCAAGAATGTAACGTTGAGCAATTTCATCACAGATTTTTTAAGTATTTGCTTGATGGAACAATGTGAGCAGAATTATTGCTTCCTCATAAAATTAGAAGATTGGATCTACTAAACAAAACACGTAAACAATATGTAATCGAAAATTGCTGTCTTTTCATATTGAGAATATTGATTCAAATCAAAATTAGGAGACTGGTCCGCTTAAACAAAACATACAAACAACACGTATTTAAAAATTGCTTCAATATCAATATGCATTGTATTGTCCGCGAACAAAATAAATATGGAATGCTTCACAAACAAATTGATCATGCAAATTTGCTCGACAAAACTGCCCGTTTCACAATACCTTCACTAGAATTTGTTCCATAAACAATAATTTTTTTGATTTTTTCCAAAAATGAACAATTTGAGAAACGAAAAGAGGCAATATCTTAAAAAAGCAGGCAATCTCCCCATATATACGTGAAGCAATTTCATTGTTTTTTCCCCATACTAAAACGGAAGCAATTTGATTTCGTGAAACCGCAATATATTGCCCTCGGGAGGCAATTATTGCCTGCCGACAAACAATGCGAAAAACGCGACAAAAGACTAAGGCAATATATTGCATGGGGTAGCAATATCTTGGGATGGAAAAAAAGTGGGGGCAGTAAAGGGATAATGCTTCTTGTCTAACACGCCACACTGATAAAGAATAGTCTGGGCAGTCTCAAATTAGACAAAATCATGGGTGGCCGGGTTTACCCCCAGTACTAAGAGATGAGCTGTCAATAGAGTAGTCTCATTCATGCCCTTCATGCATCGGAAAAAATTTTTTTCATTTGTTATTTTTGTAACTACTGGCGTTGGGAATAAGCTTGGCTTGCATCTTGAAAAAAAACGGCCATAAAATTTTGCTTGGCCAGCCCAATAACGGCCTAAATCTTAGGGGGCCGGGTTTACCCCCCACGGCTCGTATTTTAGCAACAGACAAAATTGGCCATAACTCTCTAAAAACGTTCAGCAGTGGAGTCAAACTTGGCACGTTTAACTAAGGCCTAACCACGTATATTATGCCATGTGATTTTGTTTTGGTTCAGGCATTGGTTCCTGAGAACTGCTTGGGGGGCCGGGTTTACCCCATGTTACCCTAAATGATCAATCAATAAGAGAATTCGTCTCAAACATCGTTAATACGTAGGCTGTCATTATTCTTTGTTGCTATGTTTCTTGGAGGTACTCGCTCTCTTTGAACCGTTGTTCAGCTCTTTCCAAGGATATTCTGTAGGGAAAGCCGTCTTTTCCAAGAAGCCAGTAGGTGCGCAAATCTCCCTTTCCCTAGAACAAATTTCAAGTAGGCTACCGGCTACAGTATTTTATTTTCTCAAGGGAAGGCTTTGAGGGTATGGCTCCTCAACGTCCCAATAATTGATTAAAACAGGGAAGGTCTAATTTGCATAAAGGAAATATGTACATAGCTGTATGTAAAGCATGTAAAAGTGGCGATCATATGCATAAAACAGGAGGCATGCATTTTGGTAAATCAATCACCTTGATGGAGATGATTCCCCTCTCTTGAATGTCAAACTGAGATCCGAAATGCATGACCAGTCGATCAGCGGCTTCCTGGCTAAGTTGGATGCGATTGGCTGCGAAAAAACACAGTCACGATCCAAGCTTCTTTCCTTGGTGTCCAGAATTACCCCATGTCAAACTTTTTCCGGTGATGGCAGGAATATAATGTATGTCTAACATTATAGACCGGTTGTGGTAGGGTACTGTGGTTTAAACCCGGACACGGGGTAAAGCCGGGCGGCACCTACGTACCTAAGCTTTTCTGAACTTGCCGCTTCAGCAAATGATGAACATGGTAGCTCATTTGAAAGAGAAAAGTTCGAGGAATTGATTGGTAGAATACTTGTCTCAATCGGTCGTATGGTTGCTGAGATATACTAGGTGTCCGGGTTTACCCCACAGTACCCTACATGATAGTAACTTACCAAGACCCGTGGACTCCATTCTTGACGCAGTGTTGATGGTGTCTCCAAAGAGACAGTAGCGAGGCATCTTGGTTCCCACAATGCCAGCAGCGCATGGACCTGAAATCAAAACAGAAATGGGCCAACTATAAATAAAAGCAAAAAGAATCACAGCAATAATAGGGTAGCTTGGGCAATTCGCAATTCCGACCAGGGAGGCAAAAATTCCGATTACTGAAAACGGGGAAATTTTCGGACGGCGAAAATTTTCGGACAATTCGGACAAAAAATTATGTCCGAAAATATTACCGTCCGAATTTTTTGTATTTATTTCCATGTATGTATCGCTAACTGCCCGCCTTTATCATTGTGCATTGGGTAAGCAAGTGCGCAGTACTGTGCCTGTTTGGTCCGTACAGTATGCTACCACTAAATACTATAGTCTGGCCAATAGCAGTTGGCACCTGGACTCAAGGCGTGTTGCGTAAAATAGATTTACAAATGCGGATTTCTGTCCACGCTTCGTGTACTCCTATTTAGCAGAAGTACATGCAAACTACGCAACTCGCCTTGAGTCCAGGTGCCAACTGCTATTGGCCAGACTACTATAGCACAAGCTCGCCAAATCGCTTTACGTACGTACAGTCTACAGTACGTTCATACGTACGTACGTACTGTCTACAGTATGTTCGTTTGTTCGTACATACGTAATACAGAAAATGTCGCAGTGCGCGCATGAGCACGCAGTGTGCACGTTGAGGTCAGAGGTCAGACATCTGTCCGAAAATTTCCCCGTCCGAATATGTTGAAAAAGCCTTCTGTCCGAAAAAAGACCGTCCGAAAATATCCCCGTTTACAGTACTGACCAAAATTGAAAAAGATGCTTGTTTTTCATTTTTATCCAATTCTGCATGAATCAATCATCACCCTTTTTACCACACCCAAAATTCGCGCTGACGTCCAGGCCAAATTTACCCCACCTTACCCTATTATTCACACCACACCTTTACCCGTATGAATTCCGATCCTCATTTGCAGCGTTTCCCCTGGCATGTTTGCGATGGAGAAATGCTCCATCATCCCCATGATGTCCAGTGCCATCGTGGCGATTTCAGAGCAGTGCCTGTGCCCGTTTCGTTCCGGCAACCCCGAGGCGACCATGTATCCATCCCCCACAGTCTCCACCTTGTACACATCGTACTTCTCCAGTATGTCATCGCATCTGGTGTATAGGTCATTGAGCAATGCCACGACCTGAAAACAGGAATCCAAATACGGCTTTTGGGACACGCTTAGGCATAGCTAGCTATTGACTTAGGCTTAGCTATGGACATAGGCTTAGGCTTAGCTACAGGCTTAGGCTTAGCTACGGACATAGGCTTAGGCTTAGCTATGGACATAAGCTTACTTATGTAGGCTTAGGCTTAGCAATGGACATAAGCTTAGGATTAGGCTTAGCTATGGACAAAGGCTTAGGCTTATGGACATAAGCTTAGGTTTAGGCTTAGCTATGGACTTAGGCGTAGCGATGGAAAAAGACTTAGGCTTAGCTATGTACTTAGTCTTAGCGATGGACATAGGCTTTGGCTAAGCTATGGACATAGGCTTAGGCTTAGCACTGGACATAGGCTTAGGCTTATCGATGGACATAGGCTTAGGCTTAGCGGTGGACATAGGCTTAGGCTTAGCAGTGGACATAGGCTTAGGCTTATCGATGGACATAGGCTTAGGCTTAGCGGTGGACATAGGCTTAGGCTTAGCAGTGGACATAGGCTTAGGCTTAGCGATGGACATAGGCTTAGGCTTAGCGATGGACATAGGCTTAGGCTTAGCAGCGCAGTTAGTTGCGTACAGTAATCCATACGTTCGCTAATGTCCTCATCCTCACGACCTCACCTCCATAGCGGTACATCTCCTCGAGAGAGCTGTGAATCCAACGATGTCCGAAAAGTAGACGGTGACCAGCTCAAATTGCTCAGGCGGAACAGCTTTGTTGTTCTTCAGTTGAATGACGATGGAGCGGGGCAGAATTTGATGCAAAATTACTTCTGTTTTCAATTTCTCGGCGTTCAGTTCCAACGTTTGAGTCGAAAGCTTGCGCGTAGAATCCTGAATCTTTAGCATCACTTTTTGGCCCTAAAATTGACGGGAATAAAGTTGCAATTGGTACAGACTACAGATACATTCAATTGGTACGTTACGGCAGAAACAAATTTGGATAGCATGCCAGGGCAAGAGCAAAACCACACACAAAATTTGCTCATTTTATGGCGGTTTTGCAGTTGGAAGTGTACCCCAATTCAAAGAATGGCTCAAAAAGTTATCTTCAGGATACATACAGTACAGTACTTCTGCCTGTTTCTTCGTTCCTAGCCACAACTCTTACAATCGTGGTTGATTGGACAGTTTTTCCCTATACTACCATACCTATTATACAATGGCAAGCTCCCGCTTTTACCTGGTACACGTAGCAACTGAGTAGAATGGGACAGACCAACAAAGCCACCATCACAATGGAGAGCTGGATGAAATAGAGCTTGGAGGCGGAGGCTGCCCGCTGCCTCAGTTGGGCGACCAGTTGGCGAGAAATGAACTCTTCCACCTAAACACGAAACAGCAACTTTGCGAGTTAACCCAGCGCTTTGCATCTGCATACGCACGCATCACGGACAAAACTGCAATGAAAACTAGGGAAGTTCATATTTGTTTTTATCATTTCAGACATCTTTATGCACCGTGCTATCCTCAATGGTACGCGTTGTTTTATGTATGTACCTTCATTCAAATCGAACCTACGTACACAAATGTACTGTACCTGGCTCAACATTGTCATCCTTTGGGTCATGATGTCGAACCATTGCATGCCCAAGGAAGCTCCAGTTTTGTTCAGCGTTTGGGCTGACGGCGTCACGAATTCGTTGATGGATTCGTCGAGACTGTTCAGCTGTTGCACGAGTTCAGGGTTGGCCGCACGCAGTCTCTCTTCTAGCCGCTTCGCTTCTGCGTAACTGCTCCAAACGTGCTGAAGCAGCTGGTCAGCACCTCCGTCAGCTTCTACAGTACATGTAGAAATAGGGTACGGTGGGGTAAACCCGGACACCTAGTATATCTCAGCAACCGTACGACCGATTGAGACAAGTATTCTACCAATCGATTCTTTGAACTCTCTCTTTCAATTGAGCTACCGTTTTCATCATTTGCTGAAGCGGTAAGTTCAGAAAAGCTTAGGTGTCCGGGTTAACCCCACAGTACCCTACATATGAAGAAAAAAAGTAAAAATCCCGTGCATTTTTGATCGGTAAGGCAGGGGAAAGGGGAAAGTGCGACTGAAAAAGTGTAAGTATACAGAGGGGTCAGCTCGCGACCATAGCGCAACTGGTCCCTGCTGTAAAACAGGGATTCGTTCGACGCACGTACAAAGATTACAGTACAGGGTGTCCCATAATATACTCCGGGGCTTTACGCGGTAATAACTCTCGATCCAAAGCTCAGATTTCAATGCGGTTTCTTGCACCATGTAGCCAAGGCTTCAACTTAGACGCAGGCAAAATTTCGAGATTTTACTGCAATTGGAACCGGTTCAAAACAGCTACCTTCTCTAGCCCCTTTTCTATGGACTTTTTCCCTGAATAAACAAAATTCGGCATATTTTTTGGCATAGTTTACTATCAACCTCTGCTAATTTTGTTCTAAGTGACTTAGAGCAGTCAAAGTTGCAAGAGAACTTGATGTGAGGACGCCAAGTTGAAAGTCTGGACGCGTAAGTTCAAATTGAAGCTTTTCAACTCAAAACCGCTATTATACTGAGGAGAAACTGCGAAAAAGGAACCAACGCTTTGAGGGTCAATAAAACCATAACCAATTAAGCTACGGAGATGAAATTTTGCATGTGTCTAAGTTGAAGCCTTGGCTACACAACAGAAAAAACCGCATTAAAATCTGAGCTTTAACTCGAGAGTTATAAGCGCGGAAACCCCCGGAGTATATTATGGGACACTCTGTACATAAGTGGCCTGTACGTACATACTTTGAAAGTTTGCCAATGACCGCCTGGCCTGAGAGTCTCCAGTAAAAATTGATGCGCCTTGACCACGCTTTATGCCTGCAGAAAAAGAGGTACCAGAAAAATTACCGACCAATTCAACACTGCACCAAGACGCAAATGTACAGGGTGTCCCACGCAAACCTACCTAACGATCCAGCCTTATTACTTCTGTATTACAGTAGATATCAAGCTCGAATTTTGTCCCCAGAAACCCTAAGAATATGCCATTTGTTGTGGCAAAATTTGAGCCAAATAGGTCAACTAGGAATGAAATTACGAGCTTGCAAATTTATGACGTTTTTCAACATTTTGAAATCAGTTGTGCCTCTATTGACCTTGACAGCTCCTTGAAGGCTGTTATATGCAGTAAATCGCCTGTATTTTTGTATCCTATGTATTCTGGACCGTGATGACGTTCAGCCATTATTGTTCCGCCATATTTCCATGTTGGATGAGCTGCTTGACCATGCTCAGCAGAAGATTTTAGTCCCAAAACCATGCTCAGTGCGGAAAATGCGAAAAACAGGGTCCAAAATTTCCAAGCTTGTAATTTCATCCTTAGCTGACCTATCTGGCTCAAATTTTGCCACAACAAATGGCATAATCTTGGGTTTTTGGGGACACAATTTCATCTTGATATCTACTGTAATACAGAAGTTATAAGGCTGGATCTTTAGGTAGGTTTTCGTGGGACACCCTGTATAACGACTAGAGATGTAACAGGGCGACATTTTTCAAAGTGCCGGAGCCGGAGCCTGAGCCGGATCTGAAAAATTGCCCCGGCCGGAGCCGGATCCAAGCCCAGAAAATACTGTAGCAAACTACTGTAGGAAAAATGCGCAACAATATTTATCATTTAATGCTGCCAAAATGCGATACGAAGTAAAAATATGACACAAATTGACTCAAATGCGGTTGCCTGAGAGCTGCAAAACAGTCTCATTCAAAAGTTTCGCAATAATTTTTGATCAATTTTCGATGGAAAAACCTCATTTTTTCAAGGGGACAGTCAGCAAAAATGTGAAAAAGATAGACCGTGGATCCGGTACCGGATCCACCTTCATTGTGCCGGAGCCGGAGCCGGATCCAAAAATATGCCGGGATTTACCGGAGCCGGAGCCGGGGCCCCTGTTACATCTCTAATAACGACTGCAGGGCTGCTTGAACTATGCACATTACATTACCATCAAGTGATCTATGAAATGCCTTTTAGTTGACAGGTTGACTGACATACCAACAAGATCCCTGGCCTTCATGATGGCGTTGTATGCGGCGATGATATTCCAGAGGTTGCCTTCACTGGATTGTCCAAACTCCAACTTGATATTCTCCAGCAACTCATCAACTCTGTCAGTGAACCAGCTGCAAAATCAAACACACAGCTGCGACCAAAAACTTTTGTGTACGACCACTCATCCAATCTCCATACTTGTGCAAAAGCTTCGTAAATTGATAAGGACAGGCGTAGGCCTACATGCAACATACCCAATACTTTCTTCACATGTGATCCTCCTTTGCGAGATGTTCATGCGATGTTGTTTCAATTGACTGCTCAGTTCTTTCTTGACCTTATGCGAGAAATGGTCGAGTCAATTCCCACGTAAACAGCAAATAAATATTAGGGTAACCCCAGAAAAATACTGCTAGGGGTGTAACTTACACTTTGCATGCAACATACACCCCAAACAACACAAACGTTCGAGAGGGTGGTATGCGGGCGGGTAGTTTCTGGGGTAATGAAATGATTTTGATTTTGCAAAAGCGAACATGATTTTGTTTTCATGGATGAATTGAACAAGCGGATAAGCGGATATATTTTTTGGGGTATCGATTTTAAAACAGTAGGTAAAGTATAGGTAGGGCAACGTCTTGATTTGACATTTGGACACTGATTTGTGTCGAATTTGGATGTGCCTTTGATTGAATCGACCATCCCTCGTAATCCTCCAACTCTGTTTCGGCAGCCAGAAGCGATAGATTGACCTCAGTTTGATGGGTGATCAGCTTGGTCAATACAGCTTTCAAATCACTACACAAGAAAGAAATTCAGCCAATTCCAATCAGTGAACATACTTAGAATAAAAATACGTAAACTGTACGTAGGTACACTGGTAACTTTAAACATTAGGTAGCCTAACCACCTGTGTAGTAACCTGCCACACCAAGAACAGATAAACCTTGGGCGGGTTTGTCTATTCTTGATGATGCGAACCTTTCATCGCTGTTCAGATAGACGCAAGCAATTCCTCTTTCTCTTTGGAGGGCAGTGATGAGCTTTCGAAGGATTTCCGCATCCTGGACTCGCTTTTCCAGTTCAAGAGACTCCAGTTTCACCTGAAATGAAAATACGACAACCTACGTAGTATTTACGTTACGTACCTAGCCTATCGTACATTCTGCAAATTTTGGCCGTTCCCGAAATAATATTATCAGAAAATTTCGAGGTATTTTCTGAAAATGCTATCAAACGCTACTAGAACATGTGGAGAGTAATTTTTCACGCGTGTAAACAATTGCGAAAACTTGACCAACCCCACCACTTCCTACATAGGGTAGCTTGGGGCAAAACCGGCCATAGGGGAAATCCGCCTACCTATGGCGCTATTACCCCCCATCTGGCCTTAGGTTGTCAAGTTAGCGCTAGGAAGTAGGAACGAAGAAACAGAGGCAGAAGTTCTCAAGATACAGTATACATTTTCGAAAGCCATGGGTTTTGAATGGGGGTAAAAGCGCCATAGGTGGGAGGATTTGCCCCAAGGGAGGTTTTGCCCCACGCTACCCTGCCTAATTGTACCACTGAAACCAGAGTTGTAAAGTGAAAACTAATTCAGACTCACCATCTCGAACTCTCACCTGTCTTGCTCCATGAATCGAGAAGCTGGAAATGGTCACCAGTGCGATCAATGGAGGAAGCACAGCAATGATGAGCTTCAGAACGTTCTGAACTCTGGTTTTCCTGGAATCCCTGTCCGCGATGGCATCATCCAGTGAATCGATGTGTGCAAACATGGCGATGGCAGAAGCACTGGTCAGCTTCCTCTCTGGCCTAAATAAGAAAAATCACATCACGCGTATGAAAAAAACTCAAAACCCAAATCAAGGTTTCGATTCCTCCTCATGGTCTCCAGAGTCGATCACTTGCTGGGAGTTAAACCTATACAGTATGTACCGTGAACGTATGCCCTTGGCTTTTTGCGCGATTACTACGGACGTATTCAATTCGCTACTTGCGCTAAGAATTGTGGGTGGTATGTGGCGCGCGAGCTGACCCCTCTTATTTTTCAGTGCATTTTTGATCGGTAAATAACCCACATGCCAACACCAATTAGAGAACGTACTGAAAACAGAGGGGTCCAGCTCGTGACCACCCATAGTTCTTAGCGCAAGTGGCGAATAAATAATGTATGTACACAGCATGTACGTACGTATGTACACACGTACGTAGACGCAGAAGCATGGACCGAATTATTCATTGTTCCTTACCTCGTATAGTATTTTCTCATGTTTGACTGTGGCGGCAGTTGACTTCCGAATCCACTGGAAGCATTGGAAATGGTTTCACCATTCTCATCCGTCTTCACTCTGGCAGTAGAATTCTTGGCAGATGTTGAGGCGGAATTTGGGTTGGAGCGAAAGAGCACTCTTTTCAGCGGTAGCATGTTCGGCGGGGTTAGCGACTTATTCAAATTCAAGCGATGACGAGACAGCTGTCCGTTATTGTTCATTAGCAGCAGCGCAGAGAAAAGAAGGAGGTGGTGAATCGATAAACGGCTGCGATAGAACTACACTGGAAGAAATGTGGAAGGATATATGTGTCCGATTTATTCTGAGAAAACTGACCAACCACGTGAATTGATCGTGAAGTGAAAGAAAGAAGAGAAAAGGCGTCTATGTTCTACTGTGCGGTGCGGGTCAAACTTGTTTTGACCGGTCTGTACTTGTACTTACCGTGCATACCGGTGTATAGCCCAGTAGGGTTTATGCGGAAAATGAGGATCTGACGGGATATAGGCCTTACAGACAGGGAACAGAATTTGTTTTCGAGGCCCGCTCCGAATCGTGATTTCAGACGAGCCGAATGGGTTTGTAGCTGTCTGTATTAGCGGACCTACACAGCGGTCCACGCCTCTGTACAAAGGTATGGCAAAAGCTTAGACAGACACCTACTAAGTGGACCATAATTTGGCGCCACTTATGTATTTAGAAGGTGTCCACGCAAGCGCCGTACTGTAGGTCCAACACACTGCAGACGTCTGCAAACCCATTCGACTCGTCTGGAATCACGATCTATGGCGTGCGGGGTTAGGTACAGTACAGACAGACTAAAGTACAAATTATATTTCTGGGACCCATGCATTATTTATCTCAGGATCTAGCCAACGCAGCTCAAAGCGGTTAAAAATCTCTCGATAACTTTAGCTCGGATTGAAAATTAAAAAAACCGCATGCGTCTACGTGTCATCTGTGTCGAGAAATCGCCAAATTCCTTAAGTACTACTAATGTACTAAAAAGGTACACTTTTTTCGATTATTCAGCATAACTGAACAAGCCGCAAATATTTTTTCATTAAAAGTAGCCTATCCTATGTAAAATTTGGTGTAGATTTCAAAAATAGTATAGTTCATCCAAAAAAATTTAACCCCTAGTATATAATTTTGCAAAATTTGAATATTTTTGACAATTTTTGGGTAGGGGTTAAATTTTTTGGATCAACGATACTATTTTTGAAATCTACACCAAATTTTACATAGGATAGGCTACTTTTAATGAAAAAGTATTTTCGGCTTGTTCAGTTATGCTGAATAATCAAAAAAAGGTGTCCATTTGTAGTACTTAAGGAATTTGGCGATTTCTCGACACAGAGGGCACGTAGACGCATGCGGTTTTTTTATTTTCAATCCGAGCTAAAGTTATCGAGAGATTTTTAACCGCTTTGAGCTACGTTGGCTAGATCCTGAGATAAATAATGCATGGGTCCCAGAAATACAGGCTGTTTACTATGATATGCAACCTCTAAAATGCTTATAACTTCTGTATTAAGAGAGGAATTTCAACCAGGTTTTTTTTATTAGAAATTGAAAATATGCCTGACCAGCATGCAAAATTTCATTAACGTACACGTACTATTAACGAAGAAACAAGTGACGCCTTTTCAGGTCCGATTTTTCGACGTGCCCGCCTCTGTCCTCCAGCACTGTGCAGCCGTCTTCAAAACTCTGGAAAGACTCTTTTTCAAGCATGTCCATAGGGATGGCGGCACTGTTTCCTTTATGTTTTGGCATTGTAAGCTGCAGAAGATCCGAATGGATGCTTGAATGAAGCGGAACAGCACACCTCCTTCCACGTGGACTTCACAAATCGAGCGCTTCTCGCGCTACTGCCTATTTTGACCCCAATGTTTGAGGCTTCATAATTCCCTTCGTACTTAAGACCCATCAATGAAATTTTGCACGATTGTCAGGCATATTTTCAAGTTTCTAATAAAAAAACCTGGTTGAAATTCCTCTCTTAATACAGAAGTTATAAGCATTTTAGAGGTTGCATATCATAGTAAACAGCCTGTATAATTTGTACTATAGTCAAGGGGTTATACACCGGTAAATACTGTACGCTTGGGCTCTAAAGGAGATTAGGGCTGAATCTGGGTGATGTTGTGGTCGGTCACTCGCAATACGTCGATGCGTACGTACAGTACGTACGTGGCGTATCGCGCGTCAGTAGCCGTTGGTCAGCGATTTGGGTGTTGGTTGGTTGGACTGTGATGCGTTTAGGCAAAGAAAGTTGAGCGAGAGAAAGAAGGGAATAGTGGGCCAAATTGAGCGTAAAGAACGGAAGGGTCGTTCAAATTTGACGTTAGGTAGCTGTACTCGGGATTGAACTTCAACTGACCAATGTCCATTTGTGCGCATACGTAAACCACAGCCTACCAAGTCCACGTCCACATTCGTTATGACCACATGACCTTTTCTTTTCACCCTCATCTTTATGTGACCACGGGCCTGGTCAATCGCTTCTACCATTGTGACACCAAGACGCACTTTTCTCTGTTCTTTCTCTTGACCACTCGTTTCCCACCACTGCAACTCGCCTATTCTTTCCGTTTCCAACGAACCAATTGATCATCCGCGCCTGCAAAAATTCAATTAACTCAAGCAAGCTTCATTAACTTCCTTCCGTCTACCATCCAACTGCTTCGCATTCCAATAAAAATGTCCGACTCCGTTGATCGCTGTCCGTCCTACGTTCCAATACCGAAAATATCGGACAAAACTCTGATCTTCTGTCGATCTTTGGATCTGCTAGATCGCAAAAACAGCGCTCAAACTTGCGCATCCTATCGCGAGCTGCAAAGACGACGAGTGCACACCCTTGTTAAGCTGTTAGCAGTGGTCCTACCACCCCTATTGGCGCTCATCGGTGTGTCGCTTTTGGCAATAAAGAACGCGGTTAACGAAAAGCAGGAAGCTGAAGCGATGAAGCGACATTTGGAGCGTGCTGGTGTCCTGAATTCACTGGTGGCAGCTCTGCAGAAGGAGAGAGGCATCAGCTGTGTCTATCTGAGCACACCGAGTACTGATGAGAGCGGGTATGTTGCCGTGTTCACCAGACGTCCGTATAAATCCGTACGTCCATTCGTTCGTCAACCCGTACGTAACGTGTTCGTCCGTGAACCGTCAACCCAACTCCACGTCAACTGCATACGGGTTGACGTCAACTGAATACGGGTTGACGGACGGACGTACGGATTTACGGACGTCTGGTGAACGCGGCATGTCTCTCCTCTCCAGAGTAAAAGTCAGCCGGCCTTGGTGTTGGATCTGGAAGGGTAGAGTAGATACCAGAGCGATGAAAATTTGTTCTTTTTGCCAGGGTCGATTCTGTAACGACCAAGTTGGTCACCCATCGAACCGAGGTCAATCTGGCCATGGGAGATGCTCTGAAAACCTTGGACGTCCAGTATGGCAGGGAACTGGAACTGCTCCAGCAGAAGCTAAGCCATAAACGGGAGAAAATTGTAGCACAGGATCTCAACTGTTCCAAAGTTATCATGTAAGTACATACTAGTATATGTCGTGCTTGCATTACATATACATTATACATACAGTAGTACATAGTACACAGGTGAAAGTAGATGCATGTTCAGTGTACACCTATTCCTACCTTACTCTATGTTATGTACGTACGTACTGTACTTACGTATAGTATCCACATACAGTATAATTGAGTTTTCCAATTTATTGCTCTGCCATTTTGTTTTCCATGGCTCATCTCTGACCCTTGTTGCAGATGGTTTACTGCCAGAGTTGATGAGATGCTCAAGATGATCAGTGGACAATTCGCCGAGAGCACGGGTGGCAAATTCTGGAACACCGTGGCTGCCTATAAATCTATTCTGAAAGCGAAAGATCTCATCGGTAAATAATTCGGCTTTAATCCCCCGGCGACACTTGTCCTAGGCATTCTGTTGCAAAATTCTAATAAAGACCAATATTTCCGATGTCAGTACAACGTACGCATGATGACAGTTTGCTGATGTTTTATTTTCCTCAGGGATCCAACGGGCTGTTGGCGCTCAATCTTTCACATCTACGAATCCAATGAAATCAGGGAAACATGAATTTCAAAGTAATTTCCTACCGTTTGACCATAAAACCGTCCCCTTTTTCTGAGAACGAACTTTAGGCATTAGGGTACTATGGGGTAAACCCGGACACCTAAGCTTTTCTGAACTGGCTGCTTCAGCAAATGAACATGGTACTGTAGCTCATTTGAAAGAGGCGAGAGTTCAAGGAATCGATTGGTAGAATACTTGTCTCAATCGGTCGTACAGTATGGTTGCTGAGATATACTGGTAGGTGTCCGGGTTTACCCCATAGTACCCTAATACATGCTCCTACAGTTATATTTCCCCACAAGTCTGCTGAACTTTTTAGAGAAAGCGAGCACATTCCTCTTGTTTTCTGCAGGAATGATCGGCGGTTCGCAGTTCCTGTTTCAGCAAGCCTGGAATCAGTTTCCAGAGGCTGCAGAGTTTTCGGATGGGCTGCAGTCTGCCAACCCGGAACTCTTTCGCCAGTTGCGCGAAATCTCGTTTACCATTAGGGCTGTCACGGATCCACCTTTATGTACAGAGGGTCTCATAATAAACCGTCCACCTTTCCGTGCACGTAACTCTGGAACCACACCTTAGATTTTCATGCGGTTTTTGGTATTTTGTAGCCAAGGCTTCAACAAGTAAGTATACAAAATTTCAACTATGTGGTTCACATACTTCGGAGACTACGACGGTTTGAATCTCGAAGCTAAAAATCGACGTTTTCCTTTACTATGGAGAAAATATCGGTTTTAGTTTTTCAAGATACCCTGTTTCATGCGTTTGCTATGCTGGCACTGGGGATAATGCATGAGATACACATTTCCTTGCATTTTGGGACATCTTTCTTCATTACGAGGCTAATTTTATTATGCATCATGCACAGAATTACCCCAAAATCGGCACTACCAGTTCGAAAAACCTTGTTTTTGACCGCTGGAGGAAAAAGGTGTTTGAGCAGCTTCCACTGGGCCTAGGAAGCTAAAATTTTGTACACACCTCAGTTGAAGCCTTGTCTACAAAATACAAAAAACCGCATTAAAATCTATGGTGTGGTTCCAGAGTTACATGCACGGGAAGGTGGACGGTTTATTATGAGACACCCTGTATAGCCTGATTCTGAATCGGTTATCAGATTAATGTGCGATGGGTGCCCGTGACCCAGTGGGTAAGGCCTTCGTCTAACAAGCTGGAGGTTCCAGGATCGAGTCTCGCCAGCTCGTTTAAGAAGCAGCAGGGGTTTTCATGTCAATTGGGGCGATTTTACAATCATTTGTGGTACCTTTCTTGGATCACAAAGTAGCACAAACCAATCCTTTGCGTTGCCATTTTGTTTGTAACGTTTGTCATGCTGGCCTTTCGATCTACTACTGTTCACTGAAGGGGAGACGCTATCGATTTCTCGTTTCATTTGGCATTGGGACCATTTACTATTATTCTGGACCCGTGACAGCCCTTTCTTATTATCAGCAATCGTCTGGAGAGAGGCAACTACAGCTCTGAAGCTGACACTCGGATGAGTATCCAGTGGTTTGACATCGTCACCCAAAGAATGGCTCTGGTTTCTAGGGTGGAACAGTTCACATCGGACAAACTAGTGGAGATGCTGGAGAATAGGGCAGGCGCGGGTAGGTAGGTATGTGCGCAATGTACATACGGTACTACATGTTGGTGAGGGTAGCGAGGGGAAAATCTGGCCGTCTGATGAACACAGGAGGAAAAAAGTTAGTGATGTACGTTCGGTCAGAGGGTCACACAAAAAAGAGACCAATTTCCGCATTGGCTGCGTACAGCTCTATTGAGATTGAAATCTGAACTTTTGTTTGTTCATAATTCGATCTATTTCTGTCTTGCCTTCCCCCTGCCTTTTCAGCCACCAACAACTAAACCCTTCCCTTTTCAGCCGCCAGCAACTTAACCCTTCACCTGTTCATCATCCTCGCCGTCCTCTTCGTTTCGCTGATTCTCTTCGTCTGCTTCGTGTACCAGGGCCAGAAGGTGATGGTGGAGGTTCAGACGTCCTCTCGCAAGCTCACGCGGCGCACGCGACAGTTGGAAGAGGAGCAGACGCGAGTCGCCACGATTCTGCATCACCTGCTTCCGCCCTCGGTTGTCGATAGGTTAAAGGAGGGCGCGGGCGCGATGCCCGAGCATTTCGACGCGGTGACCGTGTGCTCGATGAGCGTGGTCGACTTCATGCGCTTGGCGGACAATTGCTCCCCGCTCGAGGTACTACGGTACTGTAGGATTAGGCTAAGGGTTAACCAGCTCCAATATTCTCTCGCCCGCTCAGCCGGCGGGCCGCCCGGAATCGAATGGAAGCGCCGGCGGAAACAGGCAAAAATTACTCATTCGACTGACGTTTCAGGCGGCCCGCGGGCTGAGCGGGCGAGGGCATATTGGAGCTGCTTAACTCCTAACGAAGCCTGAAAAGTTTTCTTAGCACGACTGCTTAACCCATCGCCACATTTATGCTCAGTTTCTGTTCCCAAATTTTTGCGCAAAGACTTCTTGTGATTACTCTTTCCTCATGATCACTCTTTCCTCATGTGTTTTTATTTTTTATATCTACATAGACCATCAATCTACTGAACGATCTCTACGCCAAATGCGACGAGATAATCTCCAAATTCGACCTGTGTCAATTCGACTCCAGTCCGGACGGGTCCATGCTGTTCGCGTCCGGATTGCCGCAGCGCAATAAGCACCTGCACGCGTCAGTGGTCGCCACAACTGCACTGCTGATCATGGAGATGACAGAAACCGCCTTCCCATTGACTCAGTTGGCAGGACTCCAACTCCAGATAAAGATGGGAATTCATACAGGTAAAAGCAAATTACCGTATTTATTTACCATCTTCTGAGTTTTTTCTTATAAAAATTGCTGTGAGCAAATTGAAATTACCCCCGAAATATGACAGAAGCCTTCCCATTGACTCATCTGGCTGGAGTCCAACTCCAGATTAAGATGGGAATTCACACAGGTAACGAATTACCATTTTCGACTTTTTTGGTAAAAATTGCTGCGATTAAATTACTCAGGCTACGTACGTACCTATGTATATTTACGCCATTTACGGGCAACAGGTAACACAGGTAACGAATTACCGTATTTACCATCTTCAAACGAAGATGGGACTTCACACAGGTAAATGAATTACCGTATTTATTTACCATTTTCCGAGTTTTTGGTAAAAATTTGCTGTAAGCAAATTACCCGAAAAATTACCCGGCTACTTACGTACCTTCGGGAATTCACACAGACGGATAAAGATTATCCGAGATGTTGGTAAATTTCTGCGTTAACCAAAATTACCCCCGTGCATCCTAACGTACCAACGTACGTACATGTGTACGAGCAGGTTTTGTGCGGTATTTACGGCATGGTTGTTCTTTTGACGTGCGTGAACGAACGTTCCTTTCGTTTCAGGTCCGTGCACTTCTGGCATCGTAAGCGGTTGTGTACCGAAATACAGTATCCTTGGAGCGACCGTATCGACCGCGCTGCGGATGGATTCAAGTGGACTCGGTTAGCCTTAAAGGCAAGGGGTCCCCTAACACCGACTTTCGAATTTTGAGTTCAAACCAATTTTATCATAAACTATATTTTCTTATTTTTATTCGAATCTTTTTCAAAAAACCGCTTTTCAAAAATTCCTATCCGTTCCCGAGTTATTCGATGATAAAAATCGATAAAGTTTAGTATTGAAGCGGACCTCGGAAACCAGTACGGTAGTGTAAGCTACCGTACTGGTTCCCAAATCCGTCTTCAGTACTAAAATTTATCGATTTTTATCATCGAATAACTCGGGAACGGATAGGAATTTTGAAAAGCGGTTTTTTGCAAAAGACTCGAATAAAAATATAGTTTATGATAAAATTGGTTTGAACTCAAAATACGAAAGTCGGTGTCAGGAGACCCCTTGCCTTTAAAAGTCTATTAGGTGCCACATGCACATACAGTACAAACAAACGGACATACAGTACATACTGTAACACCGCCGAAGGTAAAACGTCAACGCTGCCTTGTTGGGCCTTACCTTGGGTGGACGGGGTTGACGATTGAGTTGACGGGGTTTTGGTTTGCGTTTTAGCGAATCGAATTCAACTCAGCAGAGCAACCGCCAACCTTCTGAAGGAGCATCACTCGGCAGAGTTCGAAATTTGCAAAAGGGAAGCGACGCAGAGCAACGTACGTACGTGTATACAGTAAGACGAATAACTGCCACACTACCCTGAAATCCTGAGAAAATACCTACATCCCCCTCCGCATAGACACACCGAAAGGAAACGGGCGCTGTCTATGCGCCGCGTGCAAAATGCGGCGCGCGCGCGCGTACTTAGTGCGAAAGAAGCGGACTAGAATTTGGCGCGCGTTTCGCAACTGTCTACGCGCGCGCGCCGCACTTTGCACGCGGCGCGTAGACAGCGCCCGTTTCCTTTCGGTGTGTCTATGCGGAGGGGGATGTAGGTATTTTCTCAGGATTTCATGGCAGGAACAGAGGAACTTACGGGAAAATACTGTAATTTGAAGTTTCAAATGAGCCATCCGCTCGGCTATGAAATGCATCCGGGATGCTCAACTCAACTGCTAAACCAAACAAAAATTCCATGGACTTTTCTCCTTTGTCTGAGGTGCCGTATTTGATACACTACTTTACTTCTATCTGCCTATGCTAATGAAACATCAACTTCACGGTTAATGTCCCGGCCCAATTTATGTACCGTTCACTTTTCAACAATTATCAATGTCAATTAACGTCGTGCACACACACGTGCAGTGCCCACAAATATAAAAATTCGACTGATATTTTATTATGCTACTTTTCTTCAGCAGAACCTGCCTGACTTCGATTCGTACTGGCTGCTGGGCAAACAGGGTTGCCGCTACAAGATCGATCTGGATCTTGCGGAAAAGTGGGCTCAAGCGCAAGCCTCCTCAGCTGATGTGGACAAATCTCAGAATCAGCAGCTGCTACCCGCGAGAAAATCAGGACGGAAAACTTGCCTCGATCAATCGAGTCGAGAACGAGAGAAACGCGAATAAAAGCATGCGTTGCGTACGTACAACACTATTGACCAGTTGCGCTAAGGCTTTTGGGTGGTCGCGAAATGGTTCCGCGGTGTACACAAAAGAAACCCCAGGCCTGTCTGTTGCGCAAAACTTTGTCAAAACGATAGCGTCAATTTAGCGTTATCCTAGCACCTACCTATAGTACCTACTGTATTAGTACATTGTAACACATAGCGCCTTTGCATGATACCGATAAAATATGGCTGAATCTTTTTAGAGACCATTTGAAAGCGAGCCACTTGAGCGTCTTCAAAAATTCCAACCTCTCTGTTCTCTCCTTCCCCTTCACACACAAACCCGGATTTCTTGGCTAGTATCCCATATCTTTCAGAAAGACAGAAGACATCCTTTAAAGCCGCCGACTTTTGTGCCTTAAATTTATTAAAATGTATTACCAAAATAATCACGACTCGTACGCTGGATCCAATCACCATGATTACCGGGAGTCACCGAAACCTCAAACGAGCCCGCTGACAAAGGTAAACTGATGATATGATACCGTACATGTACTGTAGGGTACTGTGGGGTAAACCCGAACACGGGGATAAACTCGGACACCTCGCATATCTCAGCAACCATACAACCGATTGAGACAAGTATTCTACCAATCGATTCCTTGAATTCTCTCATCTTTTTCAAATGAGCTACCATGTTCACCATTTGCTGACGCGGCAAGTTCAGAAAAGCTTAGGTGTCCGGATTTACCCCGTGTCCGTGTTTACCCCACAGTACCCTACGCATACGCGTAGCATTACCGTACATAGAGTACGTGAACTGATGTTTCAGCAGACAATGAACCGAATATAGGCCATTTAAAGCTGAAAGTTCGAGGTATCGATTTGATTTATAATGTCACTGGTTGCGGAAGGAAACACGCAGCTTTGAAATAGCCAGATTTTTTTTCTCTGGCCAATACAAGCTTTTACAGTACACAGCACACCCTTAACACCTACCCCGAGGAAGCCGTCATTGTTGTCAACAACTTTTACTTTTGTTGTCGGATTGTTGTCGGATTTTGTATGGTTGTTGTCGGATCCGACAACAATAGTACAAAATGTTTGTTGTCGGTTTGTTGTCGGATTTTGTACTGTTGTTGTCGGATCCGACAACAACCATACAAAATCCGACAACAATCCGACAACAATACGACAACAATAGTAAAAGTTGTTGACAACAAAGACGGCTTCCTCGGGGTAGGAGTTAATGCAGTACCGTGTTTTATTTTATATTTATAACCTACTGTAGGCCTCTAAAATGTACATTTTCATCCTTGATTTTTTTCAGCAAGTAAACCAGATGTACTATGAGATCCCAAGGAGCAAATATTCGAATCCGTGGTCGTCCGCCCCTGAATTTCTGAAAATATTCTCCGATGCCAGTGTTCATGAAGGGCAAAGTGTCATTTTCGATTGCGTATTGCTCGGATCGCCCAGGCCTAAGGTACTGTACTTATGTAATGTCTTACCTTAGGATCAGTGAAGCTATAACTGCACATAGCAAAATCAATAAAACTAATCAATTATCCGAAGAATGTAATAACCAACGCGCTATGTATTTATGTACCCCAGACCCAGAGGGGTACAGGCTGGGGCTTAGGCTGAGACCTAGACATACACTTAGACTTACCTTGCGCTTACTTTTACGGGTATGTTATATGCTATCACTGGATATACAGTTGGTAGTAGAAGTTCATTTTTTATTAGGCTGAGGCTGAGGCTTAGGCTCAGACCTAGGCTTAGGCTTAGGCTTAGGCTTAGGCTTAGGCTTAGGCTTAGGCTTAGGCTTAGGCTTAGGCTTGGGCTTGGGCTTGGGCTTTGGCTTTTGGTCAAAATAGTCAATATGGAATGCTAAGTACTCTTTCCTAGTACTTTTATTCATGAACCCGTGACTATGATGTTTCGTCGATATGTTTCAGGTGATTTGGCTGTTCAATGAGCGGAAGCTGCCTTTTTCCGACGTCCAGTTAACCGATACCGCGGACGTGTGTCGCTTGCGCATCCCACGGGTTCGCCTCGAGCACTTCGGTCACTACATGGTGGTGGCGGAGAACGAAGTAGGGCGGGCGGTCGCCAGCGCCGTACTGCACCGTTTATAACCTGCGCAGTCCCTTGCAGTTATTAGCCCGTGTTTAGCTACTACTAGCTAATGTAAATAAATAATTATCATTTTTGTGGAGGCAGCTGTGTACAGGTTGATTGCTGTGCTAATGTGTGTGAAATGTGGTACGTTTACCACGTCTGATAATAAAAGGTCATTGACGAAGCACATTCACTTCCGTATAGCGGTTCATAGATTATAAACGAGGCATTACATTACAACAATCAACGGACGGCACATCAACCAATAAGTGACCATAAAACAACGTTCAATATTAGGTATGTCACTTAGGTATGTTTGTAATGTAGTACTACACTAGCAAGACACGGCGAAATATTTTCCCACACAGTTTTCGTCCACAGAATTTATGAGTAGCAGGCGTAGATGACCGGCCCAATCTGTTGAAGCAGCTACCGGCATATAATCTGATGTTTTCAGCAAGACGAGAATCAACTTTCTAAAGCGTTTCTCATCAAAATGGTGTTTGTCAGGCGGTCCATAAACTCGAAGAAAAATTTGACAGGCCGAAAAGTTGTTGTAGTGGCCGTTACTGGCACTTTCAAAAATTTCAGTAAGTAAAAGGTAAATACCTTTTCAATGGAAAATAGCCAGTAAGTAAAAAGTAATTACTGGTACTGGCGCTTTCAAACTGCCAGTAAAAGGTAAAACCTTGCCAGTAACCAGTAAAGTAAAAGTAAAAATGCAAAATTTTATGGCCATGTTTCCTGGTTGACTACAAATGCTTTTCTGGGTGTCAATTTTCTTTTTTATTGTATTCGGGTGAATCTTCATACAGTACATAAGGCTTGGCTATACTAGTAGTACCTTTCAAAGTCTACCTACCAAAACATAGGAATGATGAGCGCTGCAACGCCAATACGTATGTACGCATGTAGTGTGTTTATACGTACGTAAAGTACAGGTATCGTTCATGTGCAACCTCTACATTCTACTTTCTGCATATTGTTCACATGGGCCAACATGACGAACCATAGTGGTCCCAGGCCTACCCTGCATGCTATGCGCGTTATAGGCCTACGTATGTATACCTAATGTACTAGCTGGATGGAGGAGTCGGTGGCATGATCAGAGAATCTAAAATGACTTGCTACAAAGAAAATTTTTCTTTTTCCAACTGGAAATGCGTCAGTAAATTCACTAAAAATCTTTCCATCACAGGGCTATATTACGAGAACAACGCCCAAATTTTACTTTTTACTTTTACTAAAATTTTGCCAGTACCGGTAAAAACAATTAGCCAGCCAGTAAAGTAAAAGTAAAATACCAGCAGCACTGCCAGAAAAAGTAAGGTAAAAGTAATTACTGGCAGCAATATTTTTGCCAGTAAGCCAGTAAAAGTACCGGTAATTTACTGGTGACGGCCACTAAGTTGTTGTCAACGCGTCGAGCTAGACGACTGAGAAATTTGAAATCAAAGTCAGCTTTATCGATCCATAAATAATCGACAAGAGTTTGGTTAACCCCTGGCCTAATCTTGGCTAAAATTTCGGCAAAGGTTGGTGGCATTTTCTCCTGGTCGGTAGAATTTTTATTCTTTAGATGCTGCTGCTGGGTTGCTTGTTGATGCAAATTGAGCGCGTCAAACTTTTCCACTGGTTCGTTCAAATTTTGACCCTCACCAACGTCTGACACGGTCAGATTTTTATCCAACTCTTGAGCCTCAGACTTTCGAATTGGGAGATCAAATTTTGGTTCAGCCGTGACCACCGCTTCCAAAGTTTCGTTCGCTGCAGCTCGTTTCACCCTGTTGATGCTTTTCTGCTTTTTGGATGCAATAAAATCAGTCGAATGCAACGTGCCGATGCTACGAAACGGCGACGCTTCAAATCTCGGATCCACCGCGTGGAATTTACACGAAGGGTTAAGTCTCTTAAGTTCGATCTGCGCTTTCATATCCGCTCCTAATCCCAGAGAAATGTGAAGACATCCAGCCGTACTCTGCTCAGGAGAAGATGGAATTGGAAGCTTGGAAATAAAGGCGACCTCTTTCGTCTGGCTTTTAAAGGGCGGATACGGCAATTATTTTCCATAGGAAACGCGAAGATCGGATATTTTGAAGTTTTCCTTCGGTAAAACCTACCAAGTCAATTTTCATACTAAATCAATCTTTCTTCGCCGTTTCGTTGCAATTTTGATCCCTCGCAGAGAAAACTCACTATAAATAAATAATAGGGCGTTTCGCAAATTTGCGTGGGTTTTCTCTGCGAGGGCAGACACTATGGACTCTTTGCCGTATCCCCCCTTTAAACGTGCGGATGCTCAAATATTTCATCGTTTCTTCGCCTGGACAATGCTGGGTTACCAGGTGGGGAAGGGCGTCCCACATGGAGGCAGAAGCGGAGCCTTTCTGCAGCCCGTACTTCGCCGCACCCCGTAGCATGCAGAGTCGAAAATGAGAAGCGAAATCGTACCAGACCGGGCACCAATCTCGTTTCTCCGCATGCGCTGCGTTCACAGGAAGGGAGCCGCTTTGTTCCGGCGCAAGGGTGGTGATAAAAACTACACCCAGCACCCCAACGCCGAGGTACTTGAGCAGCAGATACAGGTGAGATCTGTCCTTTAGACTCAGGAATGACGTCATATCTTTGCTCTACAGAGAGCTCAGGAAATCTTCACGCGTGAACAAACAGTAGAATTTCGTCAAACACTATTTTTCATTCACCTCGCTTCGGCCGTCCAAGAATTTCCGCTCCGGATTTAGCAAGGAGGATTAGTCCGTGTCTATATTGAGCGTAACCCCCGAGTCTAAACCACGCGTGTTTTTTTCAGACGAAACGCCCGACAGCAGGAAACGAAGCGGAAAAGAAAAGGAAAAATCTTCTTTTCTTTTCTTTTTTCCTTTCCGCTTCGTTTCGCTGTCGGGCGTTTCGCCTGAAAAAAACACGCGTGGTTTAGACTCGGGGGTTACGCTCAATATAGACACGGACTAATCTTCCTTGCTAAATCCGGAGCGGAAATTCTGAGGTCATTTTTTATGAACATTGAACATTCTGGTAAAAGTTTTCTGATCTTGAGTATTGTCTTTGCCTACCAGTGAAGAACAGAACTTTCTCACAATTTAGTAAAGTACAGCGTAGGTACGGTACACTTGTTTCCGCAAACGTGCAGAAATTTGGGTCACATACTATAATGTAACACAGAACAAACGGAAACACACAACACGGTCACACGAAGACGAAATAATATGGCCAGGCCACAAGCAGTACAGTACGTATGTATGCATGTACAGTACCTACATAAACCGTACATACAGTACAACGAAGAGTAGTACTGCTACACACACTCTCAACGCATATGCACATCAACTCATACAGAATGAAAGTGAGAATGTCAAGAAGAATAGATGACAATCGATTAGACTTTCGCCATCAACTCCACCAATAAAACAATAATCGCGATGCACAATCCCATAATTATCACAATTCCCGCGCTAGAAACACCGAGCAAAACCATACCGACGGTAGAAAAGCGTCCAAAATTATTACATCCTCTCTGGTTGTCATCGTCGTTTTCCAGCAACATCGTACGACTTGCCACGGTGCTAAAGATGGGCGTATCCACATTCAGTAGCCCGCCATTAACGGTCTTGTTGCCTTTTCTCTGCAGGGTTAAACCGCCGGTGGGGTCCAGGGTGAACCTTAACCCATCCTCAACTTGGGTGGCAAATTCGGAAACGCAGGTGGACGTGTTTTCCGACAGGCTCCAGTAAGGATTTTCATCTCCCTCCGTCGCTGCGGCAGCTTTCATCTTTAACTCGTTCTCGATCTCGCGTAGCATGGCGGATCCCGCGTTCACGGTTAACACATCCCGCAGCTCACTTTTCTGGCCGTTCACCACCTGCTTCTTCATCTGCTCATGTGACTCGGCCTCGATTGGCACCGTTGGTTTTTGCATTTTCTCCTTCTTCTCCTCGAGTGACGGCTCGACGGTTGTTAACTCATCCTCCACCTCCACCGCCGCGTGTGTGAGGTCCAGCGTGTCGTAGGTTGGGTTAACTATGGCGTCTTGCACCTGCGTCCAATGTCCATTTTCAACAGGTTGAATTACATTCTCTTGTTCCCCTTGAACCGGTGATGGGGCATCAGTTAAATTTAGTTCGATTGTCGCGAAACGGGCCTCTTCTTCCACAGTAGCCGCTGTTGCAAGCTCATCATCCAAAGACGGGATGTCAACCTGCTTCAATGATGTTTCACTTCTTGATGCTTTTGATGATGAATGTGACAACGATAAGCTCATGATTTTGTCACAATAATAGAATAGTGGAATAAAATTGGGTTACGTACGTACGGTACACTATCATCCCGCATGTTCTTTCAAGAAAGTTGCGCAACTTACTGCGGTACAGTTCAATGGAAATTGAAACAAAATAATCAGTCAGAAAGTGGAATGGAATGACACCGCGCCGAATGATCGAACTTTTCCTGTTAGGTTCCTGCATTTTCGTCACAAATTTTGCTCCATAGGAAGAAGTTGGACGCTTTGACGGATTGAGGCAGAAACTTTTTTCAAATATTTTACTTTCGCGCGGCGTGTGCGCGACGTGCGTTCGTGGACGGTGAACTTTACAGTAAAAATTGTTTTGAACGAGGTCATGAAAAGCCCCGGTGTATGCATGCATGCATTCCGTTTTCGCTGAGTCAGAAATATTATCGAAAATCTTGGCGCTGAGCTGAGTCGGCGGAAATTTTTTGAGGCAAAGCGATCGGGACTGAAACTGGAAGGAAAGGAAAACAGATGGCCTGATTTGACCTGTCAACAGAAACTGTGTCGTCGTTTGCTCCCCCGGGTTTTGACACAAAAGTTTATTTTCTATCCAGGCCTAAAACTAAAACAGACAGCACAGCAGATGTATCGGTATAGAACTGGAAATATGTACTTATATTGTTTACTTTGTTCTATTGGATACATAGGTGTACATAGTTCATACTGTAAGTAGCTACTAGCTGAACACACTACAAACAGGCCGTGAGGTGAAGAAAAAGTTGTCATCAAAAAAGAAAGCGAAAAATCCTGCATCAAGCTTCGTGTCCAACATTCCTCCTACACTGTATATCCCCCAATTTGGTGACAAACATTTTTCATCTTTTCCCCATCACTATGATAAACGTAGCGATATTTTTCTGGAACATACAGAGCGACACTGCGGGATGTATGCTTTTGAATCACGGTTTGAATGGTGAAAATTTGTTTGTCAAACTGAAGCAAACGAGCGACCAGACCTGAGCTAACAATTTATCCAGATTGTGACGTATGTACAATCGGACTTGTGTACTGTGAGGTGATCAGAGCTATATATACAGGGTGTATCAGAATAAACTCACCGGGTGTTTGTGCCTCCCATTCCTCAATGGAGCATTCGATTTCAGTACGCTCTTTTGTATTTTGTAGCTAAGGCTTCAACGTTTATGCGGGCAAAATTTTAGCCCCCTGCGGTAGTCCCTCTACAAAGGAAGTTATGAAGGCTCAAACTTTCTGACGCTGAATTTTACATTTTTTCTCACATGTAGGAAAAACCTGGGATTAAGGACAAAGTTAGCACTCCACAGCTGAGTTTTCAATTTTTCTTCAGAATACAGCAGCAGATTTAGTTCTGCCGCATCCCGCGTAGGATATTGAACATGTTTTGAAAAGGTATTGGCTTTGGGATGGTAGAATATGATCTCCATTGCGGTAAAATAGTAGGCAAATCCTCGATTTCTGAGGTCAGCCTTCTTGAGCTGTTTTGAGCCGCTTCCTGTTGGTCTAGAAAGTTGAAATTTTGCCTGCACAAACGTTGAAGCCTTGGCTACATACTGCAAAAGACCGCAGTGAAAATTGACTCTCCGTTGTGGAGTAATACGCACAAACATCCGGTGAGTTTATTCTGATACACCCTACATACATAATTCCGTCGAATCTGGCAAAAACTACTTTATTAATTCTACAGCTCGCCTGTGTCTGTGCATTGCATACGCTTCATGGCCCGCTTTTGCTACACAATAACAATAATACATACAATAGGTCAAAGATAAGCGATAGCAGACGCGAGCACAGTCCGACCGTACTCGTCGTTCCTCTGTTCAGCACAAAATATAGATTTGTTCATTTACGAGTAAGTTTCCCGTCTGGTGTCGTCTAGTAAGTGGACGGTCGATGTGGACGGTCGCTGTCATTTCAGCTTCTTCCCAGGGCCCGCGAGACGCACGATCTCATCTAGACGTTGTCTGATTCTCGTCCCTTCTGGAACTAGGTCCGGGTTCCGAAGTAGGCGTGACATTCTGAAATTGAAATCACTCTGTAGGTACATAATATAGGTTCGACCTGAACTCGAACTCGAAAAAACCTTATTTTTAGTGAACCTGAACTCGAACTTGAACTCAAATGGGAAATTTGTGAGAACCTGAACTTGAACTCGAACTAAAATTCATCAAAAAATTAATTAAGGTTCTCAGAATTACGGTTCCATTAAGGTTCTTTCAAGTTCAATAAGGTTTTATTGAGGTCCATTCAAGTTTTTTTTGTGCTTATATGGAAATACTGTAAGAAAAATCCTGTCCTTCAGGCAAAAAGGTCGAATTGCCACCTTTGGGCATACTAACTAGTACCGTATTTACCTGTGCATAGCCCCATGGGGCTATGCAAAAATTGAGAGGTCCTATATGGGGCTATGCATAGGGGAGGGGGGGCTATGCATAGGGTGGGGGGGGGGGATATGCATAGGACATTTTTTATGTTTTTGAGAGGTGCGCAGAGGCATTTTTTTAGGCCAAAAGCACGTGATTTAGGGCATAATTGAGGTCAAACCAGGGTTATTCTAGTATAATACACGCCCAAGCAGGCTTATAGGCATCTTAGCTTGGTGTGGGAGTGCCTATATGGGGCTATGCAAAAATTGAGAGGTCCTATATGGGGCTATGCATAGGGGGGGGGGGGGGGGCTATGCATAGGGGGGGGGGGGGGCTATGCATAGGACATTTTTTATGTTTTTGAGAGGTGCGCAGAGGCATTTTTTTAGGCCAAAAGCACGTGATTTAGGGCATAATTGAGGTCAAACCAGGGTTATTCTAGGATAATACACGCCCAAGCAGGCTTATAGGCATCTTAGCTTGGTGTGGGAGTGCCTATGTGTAGGTTATGACCAGCTTATGTAGGTAGGTTCAGGTACCCTACAGTACATATGGGGCTATGCATCAGGGGGGGGGGGCTATGCATAGGGCATTTTTTATGTTTTGCCAATATGGGGCTATGCATAGGGGGGGGGGGGGCTATGCATGGGGGGGGGGGGGGGGGCTATGCACAGGTAAATACGGTAATGGAAAATTGCAAAAGTGAGTGAACTAAGTGCTGGCCAGGAGCATTTTCCCAATTTTCACATATAAATTTGGTATGAAAAATTGAACCTGAACACTCGAACTTGAACTCGAAAAACCCGAATTTTTTGGTGAACCTGAACTCAAACTCGAACTCAAATTGAAATGCTGAACCTGAACTCGAATTGTCTAATATATTGAACTTATATTATACTACTGTACAATTGTACATACTGTTGACGTAAGTCGTCCGCTGAAAGCTTTTTGTCCATTCGATGCTGCGGGAGCTCCTGGTACTCTCTCCATACTCGGGGCCCCTGGATAGCTGCGTGGGGGTTAGCTCTCAGAGCTTCGTAGGCGAAGTTAACGAGTCGTCGATGGAAAGGGGACACCTCCTCGCTCCTGCTCCTCTTCTTCTTCGTCACTTTGAGTCGAATCGCTGTCGGTCGTAATTTCTGGCTCGAGGTTGAACCGCACTCTGCGTTCCCCTTCTCTCACAAGGTCATCAGCACGTTCGTAGAGCTCGATGAAAGTATCCCTGAGCGGTCGAAAGATATCTCTGTTTCTTCTCTGCTCGTTCAAGAGTCGTTCTTGATAGTCGTCTTCTCCTGCCCTGGGACGGGCTGGACCTGCTGTTGCCGGGGGCGATGCTGAAGTCGAGCCTTGGGACGTGTCATGCTGGACCAGATGAAAAGACGTCGAGGAAAAGAAAAAGTAGATAAGGAAAGTTCTAGTAGATCAGGAACCGACCAGGATCAGGAACCGACCGATCAGGAACTGGAAAAAGTAGAATTGAATCCACCACCGGTCACAACCTCACGCATTCGACATTGCAAAACAGGAATTCTAATGGGAAGCAGGAAATAACAAACAATATCAATGTGCATTTTTATCACAAGCAATGCATTCCGGTTTCTTACTATTATGCGTGAGCCCTGTAAGTAACTATCGTACGTACAGTTACATACCATAAAAGGGTGTCTTAAAATAAACGGCCACCTTTCCGTGCATGTAACTCTGGAACCACACCTTAAATTTTCATGCGATTTTTTGTATTTTGTAGCCAAGGCTTCAACTTAGTTGTGTACTAAATTTTAGCTTCCAAGGCCTATAGTCTGGCCAATAGCAGTTGGCACCTGGACTCAAGGCGCGTTGCGTAAAATAGATTTACAAATGCGGATTTCTGTCCACGCTTCGTGTACTCCTATTTAGCAGAAGTACATGCAAACTACGCAACTCGTCTTGAGTCCAGGTGCCAACTGCTATTGGCCAGACTATAGTTGAAGCTGCTCAAACGCCTTCTTTCTCCAGCGGTCAAAAACGAGGTTTTTTGAACTGGTTGTGCCGATTTAGGGTAATTCTTTGCATGGGTGCATAATAAAATTAGCCTCGTA
Source organism: Epsilonema sp. ZAB3_2 (assembly GCA_030247985.1). NCBI lineage: Eukaryota > Metazoa > Nematoda > Chromadorea > Desmodorida > Epsilonematidae > Epsilonema > Epsilonema sp. ZAB3_2. The sequence goes on from JASAMW010003845.1 coordinate 57,357, forward strand.
ATCAAGAAAGATGTCCTAAAATGCTAGAAAATGTGTATCTCTCGCATTATCCCCAGTGCCAGCATAGCAAAACGCATGAAACAGGATATCTTGAAAACTAAGACCGATATTTTCTCCATGGTAAAGGAAAACGTCGATTTTGAGCTTCGAGATTCAAACCGTGGTAATTTCCGAATTACGTATGTATGTGGACCACATAAAGTGTGACCAGAAATGTTGTACAACATTGAAATTTTTTCTCGAGAAATACGCGACATAGAGCACTGCAGTCAAAAATTCCACGGCTAACTTTTGCTCGCTTGCCAATAAAAAAACCGCTAGCGTCTATCTGCTCTCAGTGGCGAGATATCGCCAAACTCCTTCAGTACTAAAATCGCCAAATTGGGCGTGGACCATTGGGCAATTTTAAACCTCGCAAACGCCCGAAAAATCAAAAGTGGTATCAATACGCATACGTGATGAAAACAATAAAAATGGGCATCGGGCGTACAGGGTCGTGGTTTGCGTGGTTTAGCGTCTGCCAAATGTCGACGCGATTTCAGTACATAAGAAAATCGGCGATATCTCGCCACTGAGAGCAGATAGACGCAAGCGGTTCTTTTTATTGGCAATGCAAGCAAAAGTTAGCCGTGGAATTTTTGTCCGCAGTGCTCTACGTCGCATAATTCTCGAGAATAAATTTCAATGGAGTACAACATTTCTGGTCGCACTTTAGTTGAAATTTTGTATAGGCCTACTTACTTTTTGAAGCCTTGGCTACAAAATAAAAAAATTGCATGAAAATCCAACGTGTCGTTCCAGAGTTACATGCGCGGAAAGGTGGCTGGTTTATTTACAGCACTGTACCTCAGGGACGGGAAGACCGGAAGCGTGAATTCTTTCGATCGCGGACGCGGCGATCTTAGAATCGGACTGAGAAACTCGTTCAGAGATCAGATCCTGCGATAATCTTCGCTTGCGCCGGCGTTGCGCCAGGTAGCATTACACTACAGAACAAAAATTTTGGCGGGAACATATTTTTAACTGATACTGAATATGCCTGCCTACTCCATTCATTTATGCGCATGCATGCGCATGGAAAAAAGGAGCTCCAGTACCTAAGATGCGCATTCATGCGCATTTATGAGGAACTGTGCGCATAAAAGTCGACCGGCACTTCAAAAATGCGCATGCATGCGCACCTATGTACTGGAGCTCCTTTTTTCCATGCGCATGCATGCGCATAAATGAATGGAGTAAGCAGGCATATTCAGTATCGGTTAAATATTATCAGTACGTACGCACACAAGAGATGGGCCAACTGAATTTGCATAAAGCTCAATAATTAGCAAAACCTCACTAATTACGATCCCTAAACTGTCAAAACTACATCAAATCAGATAATGCTAAAAGCAGCGAGGAATGGTGGCATTCTGACTAAATATTTAGGACAAATGACCTTGCGTTAGCCACTAATTAGGCATTCAAAACCAAGGTAATTATTGAAAATCAAACTAATTATCCGTATCCTTCGCAAAATTAACCCGTCCTCTATTTCGCAGGTCGCCGCGACCAAAATGCGACCCCAGACGACAAAATTGACAAAGTGTCCAGAACGCCATCGGTAGCATTTTTGGAAAAATTGTTTGCAAAAATGCGACCAAAATGCGATCGCATGCGATACAAATGCTATACAAAGGCGCTACTAATGCGATACAAATGCGGTCGCATTTTTGTCGCACTAGGTCGCATTTTGGTCGCGGCGACCTGCGAAATAGAGGAGGGGTTAATTCAAACGCAAGAAAACTTGAATACAATTTTGTAAAACGCTAAACCACCATTTCTCACACGTTTTCACGATTTTTCAGCAAGATAATCACTTACCTCATTGTAGTATGTTGCGAAGAAATCCAGAGAAAACTCTTCACTCAGACTGACCACACTGCACATAACATGTACATACTATGATGAACAATGATGAAGACACGCAGCTGTCAAAACACGCCGCAAGCCACCCGCCGCACAGCAGACAATACATAACTTGCGCGCGCGTGCATTGAAAGCCGCGCGCGCGCGCAGTGCACAAAGAATGCACTTACTTGGCAGCGTGAGAGCCTTGCCTTATACTGCGAGCAGACGGCTCCACTTGAAAACATTACGTCCATGAATTATGTCATAAAAAAAATCACCGCGTTCGCTATATAGGTTCTGCATCAAAGAAAAATTATCAATACCATCGCTCCCCATGCGATGTGAATGTTTTACGAAATCAGACGGCATCTATCGTTTACTGGAACGTCATACAATACGTTGTCCTAGCTGGCAGAGCATAATTGTTATCGACCTTCATCGCATTGATTGATTAGTGTCAGGCTTTACAATAAGATCACATTACGATCGGTACCACATCACAGGTAATCTGCCAGATTACAGTGTAGTTAGTTACCTAAGGCTAAGGCAGAAGCAAGGCAAGCGACCAAGTGTTAGTTCCGTATACACACGACCAGTACCCAAGTAGGTATGTGCGTACACTGTTCACATATGCTGTATTCCTGTAATACATACGATAGGCTAGGCTAAATAATTATTGTCCCTCAATCAAATTCCAAAGGCGCTGATGAACGTATCGATCTTGCTGGTTGGGTTCTCCAGTACGGCGCTGTACACCAGGGAGTTGATGCAGCTGCGAATGGTCGGGAGAATGAAGCTGAAATCGCTCACCACCTTCGCCACCGCAGTCGCCGTATCCGGCGCCTCGTCCTTTACCAACTGCACCACACAACTGCAACATAGGGGGAAAAGTAGAGTGGTAAATGGATGGTAAAAAGTGGTAAAACGGTAGAACTGGAATATAATATTACTGTAATGTTTCGTGTTATAGCCCCCTGGGGCTATATGATCGGTAAGCCCCGATTAGGGGGGCTATATTCGAGGCGGGGCTATACAAAAGGGGGGTTATAAGAGGGCATTTTGCATTAGTGACCAAAGTAAGGTTATTTGACCCCCTGAACTCGTTTTTATGGCTTATTTTGCCTTTACACAAGCTAAAGTGGTCTAAAACAGGCTGCTCTTGCGCAAAAATTATCATTTTTGACAAGGACTGACCATTTCTGTTGAGGTGGTGAAGAGGGGTGAAAACCAAAATGTATCCCAAACTGTCCCAAATGATGCGCCATCAACTCCTATGGCTAGAAACACGTTGAAAACGCTGTTTTCAGCTGTAAAAACCTTCGTTTTCGTCGCTTTTCGTCGCTTTTCGCGGTCTTTGATATGGGGCTATATACGAGTACAAATGACGATAGGCACCGATTAGGGGGGCTATATACGAGGGGGGGGGGGGGGGGGGGGGGGGCTATATTGAGGGGGGGGGGGGGGGCAATACACGAAACATTACGTGTCAAAACGGTAAAAGTGGAATAATATTACAGAATAAAAATATTCTGTAGCAATTTACTTTTTGGCCTTCAAACAACCCGTCTATTAGAGATGGGCCGAGACTCTCGGTCTCGGTCTCGGTCTCGGAAATCTCGGTCATTTTTGGCGATCTCGGTCTCGGTCTCGGTCTCGACTTTAGAATTTTCAAATTCTCGGTCTCGGTCTCGGTCTCGCAACTTTTAGGGCCTATTTTAGGCGAGACCGAGACTAGATTGAAAATCGTGCTTCACAAGCAATTTTCATGCATTTCCGCTTAGATTTTAGCTGCCTATCATGAAAAAATTTCCCCTGCGGGGCGATTTTAGCCATGTAATGTAGAAAATAGAAGTGAAGCACCTATTCGCCACTGTTTTCGCCAATAAGATTTTCATAGAAAACGACCATCAGAAAAAATACAAACGAAATTCCATAAGTTTTTATACCAATGCTTAGTCTCGGTCTCGGTCTCGATCTCGGTCTCGACAAAATTCCCCAATCTCGGTCTCGATCTCGGAAAAAATTCTGTCTCGGTCTCGGTCTCGTTTTCAGCAACAATCCAGTCTCGGCCCATCTCTACCGTCTATGTACAGTACGTAGGCCTACGTAGGTACTGATTGTTATTTTATTTACCACCTTTATCGCTCTATTCATACTGTGTTTTAAAGGCGGGGTCTTACGCGACGCAAGTAGCATCGAGGTTGGCAGCTCTGCACTTCATGGTTGTGTCCGAGTAGGTGGCGGTCGTGTTTCCAGTGCAGCTGACCAGAGAAGAGAAGGGTGCCAGCTCCCAGAAAGGTTTGACCGTTAGGGCGAAGCTGTTGTAGATTCTGCAAGAAACACCATCAAAAGCAGAAGCGTGTGCACAAAGCTATACATATTACTTTTTGAGATAGAGATAAGTAGGGTACTGTAGGGTAAATCTGAAGCACTAAACCAAAATGTAGCTCGAGAGGTACAATATGTACATATATGCTATGCTGTAGGGTGTTTGTTTTCCCTTCTCGATTTGGTTGTGTGTGCGTGCATCATGAATTTGCGTGCATATTTGTTTTTGTCAATCAAAATACATAAACTACAAGGCACTGCTGCTTTTTTAGCCACGTTTCCGGATATATCCCACCGCACCCTTAAAAATTTATGACGGCAACATCCATGAGAAATAATCGCCAGAGCTTCAACTGTACCTACTTTGCACCTAAAGATGGTCCGAATTTCGAAATACCTACCTGAAGTAGACCAGACATGCGGAGTCAACGCTTGTAAACGTGAGTCGCTCAATGTTATCAGCGCTATAATGAACAACACCATCATAAATAATTATAGTTTTCAAGATTTGTTTCTGGCTTTCTTTCTTGTCAATGGAAAAAAAATAATTCCATTAAATTATTTTCCACCAATATTCTCACCATCCACAATTGATCAAAGCTTCACATTCATCCTCGCAAGCAGCCAAAGTGTCGTCTATCGCAAACGCACAAAAGAACAAAACGAACGCCAGAAACAGCTGATTCATCTTTAGAGTGGAAGAAAACGGTGCAAATATTGCAATTTTTACAAGTTGAGTTTCCACGGGGTTACGGTAAAGGTATAAATAAAAAAAAACGGATAACACTTTTTCTGGAAGATTTTACCTCTACACTGGCTGCAAGCTTTCGAATCACGGTTTTTATATGATGAAAACTTGTTGTCAACTGAAGCAATCGAGCGACCGGACATGAGCTAATAAATTATCCAGATTGAGGCCAGTGGGAAAACAAACATGTTTATTCACCGTACATTTTGCATTGCAGGAAACAATTAATAATTACTACAATACCTTTGCTAACGTCAGCTATTCTGTTTTCTCTGAAATAAATTTTGCGTACTGCGTTCCAACGAATCTGACAAAAACTGCTTTTATTCTAGAGCTATGTTATGTATCGCATGTGTGTAACGCATTGCTACACAATAACAATAGGTCGAAGATAAGCAATAACTTATCGGATCTTTGAAAAGCGGAACCAAAAAAAGCAAAACACATTTGTCAAAGTTCCGATCATGCGTAAAGTAAAGCAGCAATGTTTACAACAATAGCGAATAGAAAAATAAAATACACCTATTGTATGTACATGAGTAGGTAGGTTGCTTTGGTTCATACATACATACATTTCAGTAGGTATGACACTGTGTACACAGATACTGTGCAATGCAGTGAGCTGAGCATGCCCAAATTTCCGTTTACGTAGAAGCATATACGAAGAGAGCAATATTTAGCTTGATACAGAAGAATAGAAACACCAAAAACCTCAAGAAAATAAAACAAAGATAAAATGCACACAGAGAAAGAAAATCAAGCAATGTTTCATCCCACAACAGATTACAACGGTTTTTCGCTTGAAGAAGCATGATATTTTGTATGCGCACGATAGGAAGTAGCACAAATCTACACAAAGCACTCCAAGAACAAGAGAAGTACTAATATGGCAAGAACCTGTACAACAATAAAGAACTGATGCAAAACGTTAAAGGAGGATCTTTCGGAAAATTTTGTATAGGGAGGATTTTGAACATTAGTTTGTGAGCACCTATCAGAATCCCATTAATGCTTCTCTGCGTCTAAGAGGCAAAATCGGCTCCAAAACATGGCGTTAACGAAAGAAGAGCAAATTTTACATAGGTACAGGTGCTTTCAAATCTACAAAATATTCCGTCATATCCCCCTTTAACTACGATTTAATAACGTAACATGAATATGCACACAAAAGCAAACAATTTTCACTCCGTTTCAAACGTCGACCACACATGAATAAATACAGCGCACATCAAAGCGATAAGTCCATGTACAAATAGTTTCATCTGTATATGGCAGCGTATAGTGTGAACAAAAAATATGTACAACAGGGGGGTGTTACTTTTAGTCGAGAAACGAGACAAAAATTTGGCATGCGAAAAATACACGCGCAAAAAAACTTCACACTGTAATAAACACCATGATGAAAAAAATTATTGTGCCTGCCCAGAGTCAAAAAGAGAACAATACCAAAAGGCACCATGACGTGTCAAAAGAGAAAAGCGAACATTATGTACCTAAGTAGAAGACGTAGGGTACTGTGGGGAAAACCTGGCCATGGAATAATGCGGCCACCTACAGTATGTATGTTTCAGGGCTGGATATCTCAGCAACTAATGGACCGATTGAAACAAATATTATCAATCGATTCCTTGAACTCTCCTCTTCCAAAGGAGCTATTTGGTTCATCATTTGTTTCCCCAGGAGCTTGGATGGCCGAGTTTACCCCATGGCCGGTTTTATCCCAAAATACCCAACATTGTTATTTGCCATTGCAACGCCAATTATACAAATACGTACAGTATACACTGGTAGGCAACTAATCAATAGGGTATCAAGGGGTAAACCCGGCCACCCACGTAGTAGAAAGAACGGTCTTCAGTAATAGGTGGCCGGGTTTACCCCACAGTACCCCACACGGTAGGTACCTTACAATATTTTAACCCAACAATAGTAAAAAATTGGCCTCACATGCCCACCAAATGTACAAAAAAGCACCACTGCAAGTTGTCTAATGTTTCACTTTTCGCGTAGAATAAACAGTCGGTGGTTAGTTTCTACAGGGTGTTCCTTGCGTTTACTCTCCGCTTGCTTACTACGTACAGGATGTCATTTTCTTACGCCCAGCCTCCCGTTAGCTTATGGAAGAGTTCTTCGTTTAACGTTTGGTTCTGATCCTTGCTGCGCATGGATAGAAAAATGTAGCCGCCGATAAATTCATGGGGCACCTGCAATAAGGCACAGAACTGATGGTAATTCGACATGAAATGACAGTGGATTCACATATCTGTGCATGGCGTCTCTAACCTTGCAGTCTGCAGATAAACACCGAAATTCAATGTCTTCTTCTTCAAATTGTACCTGTACATACAATACAAAACGCAATCCATACACCAACATCCATAACATACAGGGTGTCCCACGTAGACCTACCTAACGATTCAGCCTCATATCCGTATTACAGTAGATATCAAGATGAAATTTTGACCCCGGAAATTTTGTACCATTTATTTACCACTTCCGCTTTCTTACCAGCAAATGCTTTATCTCCCAGTTGACGTGCCACTTTTTCATGCTGGAAAACCGCCACGTTTTCAGACTGTCCCCAGTTTCGGGGTTCATTCGCATCAGTCGATTGTAGGCCACCCCCAGCAGTTCCGTCTTTCTACTGCCTCTCAGGCGCACAAGAAAGTAATGAATGCCGCATTCGGGCAGGGACTGCCAGGCTCGCACAAACTGCATTTTGGCTTCGGTTTCGGAGAGAGAACGTACGCCTGATTGGGCTTCGAGGAGGCGTTGCGAGGCCTGGAAAGTAGAGAATGAGAATGAGAGATAGGTATGTAGGGTAGCATGGGGCAAACCCGGTCGGGGTTTATTGGGCTTCGAGAAGGCCAAGAGACGCCTCAAAAGTGGAGAATGAGAGGTACAGTAGGGTAGCATGGGGTAAACAAACCCGGCTGGGGGTTTTAATTGGGCTACCAGAAGGCGTTGAACGCCTGAAAGTGGTAGCACGGGGTAAAGCAGGCGGGTTTTATTGGACTTTCAGAAGCGTTGGGAGGCCTGAAAGTAATGAGGGGTATGTAGGGTAGCATGGGATAAACCCGGTCGGGGCTTTATTAGTGGGGTAAACCTGAACGAAATAAACAACTGTACAGTAGTACACACAAACGATTCATACAATCTGGCCAGGAATGGAGTACGTAAAAAGCATTGACATAAATCCGCATTTGCATTTCTATTATACACAAAACAGTGACCAGACTACTGACAAGTTGCGCTGAAAATTCCCGGGTGGTCAAAAAGGCACTGGAAAAAGTGTAGCAAAAACAGAGCGGAACAGTACTCGACCACCCATAATTTCTCAGCGCAACCAGTGAATACCACCCCTTTCACCTTCCTCTTACATGCTGTCTCGATCTCGCTCTCCGCATATATCTCTGACACAGGAACTCATCCGGATTAAGATCCGGGGGTGGTTGCCTAGCCGGGGTTGCTGCCTGTCTCGCCGCGGAAGGCATAGGCGCTGGGGGTTGTTGCATTTGCAGGAGACGCCTGAGAGACTCCACTTCCGTTGGGTACGAGGCGTCTGCCATGCTCTTGCCTCGAGACGCCAGCTTACAGGCGGCCATCCACTTGGCGTATTGCTGCTCCTAAAGTGGGAGAGAAAGTGGGCAAACTTGAGAAGATAATGTTTCAAAACATGTGGAGAGTACAAAAGGTTGGTTGTACGTTGTACGCATCGATTTGGCGTATGTATCGCTGCTCCTAAAGTGAGAAGAAATGGGTGAACTTGTAAGGATGATGTTTCAAAGGAGACGGGGTCTATAAAGGATCGTTGTTTTTGTTTGCATAGTGATCTGAACAATTTCGTGTGGCTGCGCCTGAAGAAAGGACAAAGAGAGATGGGTCAACTTGTGGGAATGATGTTTCAAAAAGAGCGCGGTTGTTGTATGCCTCGTTTACCAGACGTCCGTAAATCCGTACGTCCGTCCGTCAACTCGCATACGGTTGGCGTGGGGTTGGGTTGACTGACGGACTTACACGTTATTATGAAAGGACGTAGGTACGGATTTACGGACGTCTGGTGAACGCGGCAATAAAACGAGGCTGAATGGTGAACATGGGTTCACTTTTAACTTGTAAAGATGATGTTTCTAGTGAACATGGGATCACTTGAACTTGTGAAGATAATGTTTCTGGTGTACATGAGTGAGTAAACTTGTGAACTTGATGTTGCGAGGGTTATTCGCATTCCTAACTGCGAAATAAGGCATGAAAACAAACTTACGGATTCGCACTTGATCCAGAATTCGCTCATTCCTTCCGGTGAAGGCACCAGCAACTTGATACAGAATTTATTCTGCGACAAATTCACTTCGGGCGTTACTTCGCAGCCTGAAACGTAGCAGACGTCTTCCCCAATATTTGAGCATATGCGTGGGGGTTTGTAGGTATGTAGGTTCTAGGTTAACGCGGGCCAAATCCGCCCACCCAATATGACGGTTTGCCCTTACCAACACATAACACAGCCAAGGTAATAGCTGCATGGGCGTATTTGTCTCACGTTACCCTACTACGTGCGTAAAAAAGGCTCGTACCTTTCACAGAGAATCGGCCTAGCGGGGGGCCCTGTGCTTCCGATGGTGTGGAATACCAACTGATGAACAGATCTTTGAACGTGAAAAAGGCGCGTTTCCAGCCCTTCAGGGTCAATTTCTTAGGCCTGAAAATTAACGACAAAAAGGTCACAAACAAAATAAAAGAGACCGATGCTACTGCCACACTCACGCAGCAGTACGCTGCTAGTAGAGGAAAAATCCGGCTAACAAAGCTTCAAGGCGCCTGGCATATCTCAGCATTATAATAGACCAATAGACAAGACAAATCCATAGGATACCAATCGATTACTTGAACTTTGCGCTTTCATATGAGCTATTTGGTTCATCGTCTACTGAAACAAGTTCAAAGAAGAAGCTCAGGTGGCCGGATTTACCCAACAGTAAACTACATACTTGAAATATCGCAAGTAGTCCGCCAATTGGGGGACGGTTGTGATATCCTGTCTTCTGGTGGCCACTCCCTCCAGACACTGCTCCAAATCTGTCAGCATCAGGTCAACGTCATCGCCTTCTTCTGCTTTACTCTCGGGTGATCCGGCTTGAAGTGTAGCTTGTAACTAAAATACGCATGCATTGGTTTGGTTGAGGGAAATGTGTAAGTGTTAGGTAGATGAGGTAAAAGTCTAGTCTGCTATTGCCTGGCCACAAAAAGTTTGCTAATGGTATTCAAGTCGTGTTGCGTAAAACAAATTCACAAATGCGGATTATTGTCCGTGCTTTGTGTACTCCAATTTTGCAGAAGTACGGGCAAACAACACAGGACGACTTCAGTCTCATAGCGAACTCTCTCTGGCCAGACTATAGTCAGTCTGTATTGTCTGGCTACAAAGAGTTCGCCATATGGAACTTACTCAAGTCGTCTTGCGTAGTTTGAATATGTACTACTACGGAGCCGAACAGGAGTGCTACATACACATATAGAATCCTCGCAGCGAACTCATTGTAGCCAGACGACATACCAAGAATAGAGATGCGTATTGCACACACGTGTGCTGTAGCCTACCTGCAAAGCCCCAAACATTATGGCTTCTTCATCCGTCGTATCAAGTTCTTCCATCAGCACCGACCAGCGCGCTTGCTCGTACATCTGGTTCAATCGTACTGGGTCATACTGAAAAAGTTCAGTAGTCAACAATGCATCACGCCACTCCAAACAACATACTAAGAATAAATGACCGAGTTCTTCGAAAAGAACGCCAATATCAGGAGTACATAGGGTAATGCGGGGTAACCCCGACCATGGGAATATTCGGCCACCTAAGTTTCAAGGTTGCATTTCTCAGCAACCAAGGGACCGATTGAGACAAGTATTCTAACAATCGATTCCTTGAACTCTCGCCTCTTTCAAGTGAGCTATTCGCTTCATCATTTCGCTGAAAGTGCAAGTTCAAATGAGCTTAGGTGGCCGGGTTTACCCCCATTGCCGGGTTTACTCCACAGTACCCTACACTTGTAAAATGCAAATAATACGAAGACACTGGTTGTACGTACCTTTGGATTCAAATCGTAGAATGCCATGAACTTGAATCGAAGCAGGACCAGATCGCCTTCGTTCACGCCTTGTTCCATCAGAGAGCGAGAGGAATCGAGCCACGCCCGATTCATGGCAGCTTTCTGTAATAATCAGATCAGTAATTAGTAGGAGGGTGCCAAAGTCTGGGCAGTAAGAGTTCGCTAATGGCATTCAAGGCGCGTTGCGTAAAGTAGATTCACAAATGCGGATTTCTGTCCATGCTTCGTGTACTCCTATTTAGCAGAAGTACATGCAAACAACACAAGACGACGACTTGAATCCCATAGCAAACTCTCTCTAGCCAGACTAAAAGCGATTCAGATATAAGAACGATTGCCGGTTAACGATTGTCCCTGTATTGACAGTAGACACTGGATGGTGTAGGGTACTATAGGGTAAAGTCGGATCAGGGATAAATCCGGCGTTAAAGTTTCAGGGCTGCATATTTCAGCAACTAATGGACCGATTGAGACAAATATTATATCAATCAATTCCTCGAACTCTCCTCTTTCAAATGAGCTATTGGGGTTTACCACTTGCTGAAGGAGCAACTTCAAAAGAGCGTAGTTGGCCAGGTTTATTCAATGGCCGGGTATACCCATAGTACCCTCTATAATTGTCGCCACTTCCTGAGTACATACATCCCAATCCCATTCCTTTTACCTCTTCAAAATTCCTGGGTTTCATCAGCGTCATCATGGCGCCTTTCGCCGGGTGCCGCGGACTATGAATCAGGGCCGGGTCAAACTGCTCCGCCGTCAAACTCTCGCCCCAACTCAGACTGGGGAGCACCCCTGGGGATCTGGGGGCAGCTGCTGCAGATGCAGAACCGTTCTGCTGTTGGTAGGGACCGCGTAGTGGGCGGGATTGCAGGGTTCCTGTCTGAAAAAAAGAAAAGAAAAGTTGGGGAGGGAAGGTGGATGAGTGGGAATTGAACTCGTGGGTGGTGGAAGGGGATTCGTACCACTGAGCTATGGGGGAGAGGAGAAACTGTTTGCAAAATTTGAAGAGAAATTTCTAAACATACAGTATGTAAAGCCTCCGCATTCTCTCAGTAAATCGACCACCAAATCCCCCCTCCTCGTCCCACGCGAGATTCGAACCCCCATTCCCCAACTCCTACCCCCTCACAATCCCCCGCCACATTCACCGGTGAACCTGCAATCCTTCCATCTACCCACCATATCCTTATTCTGCAACTTCCTCCCATCGTCCCACGCGAGATTCGAACCCCCATTCACCCACCCCTCCTCTTACAATCCCCCGCCACACTCACCGGTAAACCTGCCATCCTTCCATCTACCCACCATAAATCATTATTCTGCCACTTTCTTCCTCCCCTCGTCCCACGCGAGAGTCGAACTCCCATTCACTCCCCCCTGCCCTCATAATCCCCCGCCACACTCACCGGTGATCCTGCCATGCTTCTATCTACCCACTATATCCTTATGCTGCCCCTCTCTTCCCTCGTCCCACGCGAGAATCGAACCCCCATTCACCCCCCCCCCCTCCCCATCCCCCGCCACACTCACCGGTGACCCAGCCATGCTTCCATCCACCATATCATTATTCTGCAGGCCCCCTGGTGGTTGCCCATTGGTCGTCGGCCTTTGTTGCGTGCCAGCGGGTGAGTGTTGCGGCGTTTTCTTCTTCTGTTGCTGAGAAGCTGCTGCCGCGTGTTGGTCTGCTTCGAATCCTAGTCCCTTGCGTAGCTGGTCCGCGGGGATGAAACGCTTGAGCGAGAGCTCCTCTGGGTAGCGGATACCTGGAAAGAAGGGAAGAAAAGGTCTTCCTATTCTCTGGGTACTAAGAGTTTACTATGGAACTCAAGTCGTGTTGCGAAAAATAGAAGGCAAATGCGGATTTCTGTCCAAGATTCATGTGTAGGACTGCATGAATCATGGACGTAGTCATATTCCACAAGAGTACTTGTAAACTACGCAATACGACTTGAGTTCCATGTTATGTAGCGAACTATCAGTGGCTAGACTCCATAGGACCTAACAAACCCAAAAATTTCGATGGCTCACTCTTCTGGCCCCCTGCCAACTCACCTAACTCCTTGCATAGCTGAACAACAGCATTGAAAACAGGCACGCTGTAGTCGAGTCGAGCGTCCACCGTCTGCAAATCTGGCAGTTGAACTCTAGCGACCTAAAATCAATCAATATTCAATATTCAACATAAACATCGTGCCGGCCAGGATTCGAACCCCGAGCCTGACCAACAACAGCGCTCTACCAACTGCGCCACGACGCCAGACCACCCGATCCGCCCAAAACTAACTCACAAAGAAGACGTACCTTGTGCATAGGCGTGAAGTCGAGTTGCGTCTCCGCGGTGACCCCGCACTGGTCCAGCGTGGAGCGCGTGTGCGTGAGCCACTTGCGACGGGCGCGCCACCACAGCGCGTGATCCGACCAGTCGCGAGACACATCTGCAACAGAGAATGAACATGGATCGGGTTGATAGGGAAAGCGTGAAACATCATACTCACGAGTTTATCCAAGGTTACTGCCAATGGGGTGGTGAATGAACAAAGTGTGAAACATCATTCTTACGAGTTTGCCAACGTTTGTGAAAAAGGGTGATGGATAGGCAAAGAGTGAAACATCATCCTCACGAGTTTATAAAATGTGAAACGTCATACTAACGAGGTTATCCAATCTGTCTGTCGTCGTTTAGGTACCACACTTTGCTTCACCACAAAAGAAACTGATCAATTCAAAAGATCAGCATTGAGCACAAAATTTGTGATCGTCTAACACCATTTATGTACGTGCCTACAATTTACTCGCTGCATGCATCACATTGCATCAAACCAAACGATGGTCCCTTTCTCTCTGCTAATGCTTTTCTCTTATATTCCAATTCTCATTCAACGATTACGATCAATCTATCCATCGGTCCTTGATTACTCATATACCCGCACCCTGCACTGCAAATAGGCAGGCACAGATTGGAACACGCTTGTCTTATTATGCCCTCCCCCCCCCCCCCTCCCCACTTAGCCTGATTGAGTGCACTACTCTTCAAAACATGAATGATTACATCTCTTTGCCAGCACTGAATGTGTCAAGCTTACGTAGAGAAATAACCAAAACACTGCGCTACGTAATATTTCGTCTTGCATTTATAGCACAAGGACTATACTTAGCCCCTTTTGCTGACCCTATATTACTGCCTGTACACTGCATACGTACAATGCTTATAGCAACCACTGTGCGGTGTTGTAAAGCGTTAGAGCGGTACATTCTTTCAGTGTTTCGCGTTTGCTGCCCCCGCTATTTTCTCATTGAACAACTGAGAAAGGGGGAGGGGAAGTTTTAAGATAGCTTGGCGGCTTCCTATGTGCTTTGAGTTGAAGCTGCTAGCTACGCACAGTGTGTAAGCTGTGTACGCCAATATTCACGTTTCTCTTAAAGATTCTTCTCTTCAATGCAAAAGTGTTTTCGCTTCATTACATTTTTTCCTATTTTGGTTTTGTACGAAAAATTATCGCTGCGAAAACCCAATCTGTTAAAAGTTAGATTAGAAAATTCGAACTAAAAGAGACCTGCTAACATTACTACCATCACAGCGTCACGTAAAATGTACGTACGTACATAGAAAGCACAAGCGAGAAAAAGCCTCTTGTTTGCTCAGACAAGCGGGATGAGGAAGTGCAATATAGGTTAACCCCTACTAGCGGCTTTACTCTGTTGTCTGTTCTGTGCATTTGCACACAACAATAGGGCCGCAATCATGAAACGCATGACTGACCACAACACAAAACCATGGCAAACACATAAACCAACACGCTATTAGATTTAGCACATGCTGCACATCTGGTAAGTCTCACAATATTTCCTGAGCTCAACCAAAAGGTTACAGGACAGAAAATGCCGCATTGTCCATGGCTGTCCGTGGTTTTACGCCAAATATTCCATGCAATGCTTACGTTAAACGACAACACCAGGGTTAGCTTCATGCTAAGCTTGGTAAGTGGACTACTATATCCTAGGTTCCATGCATTTCTTATATGTCCTTGATCCAAGCTCTTAAGAGCTCACAGGGGAGGAGACACACAAGCACGGCATTAGTATTTATTTGGCCTATCCCATCTAATGCTAATGGCTGGGTATTGTGGTCTAGCCTGCCGGTGCGCTTATATTATTGCTATGAAGGCTAAAATTGAAATGTGAGCGAGCTCTGCGTTTGGGCACGCCCGCAATAATAAAGATTTTTCCAATTTCTGAAATTGTCGATGACAGAAATTTGGATAGAATTATGAATTATGACATGAAACTACTGCAAAATGGGTCTTGGAAGCTTGAAATAAATAAGGAAAGCAATAACGATCGCTAAAAATAACACTGGCCTTGAAAAAATAGCCAGAAAGCTTGCAAAAAGCAGTACATTTCCGCTGGCCTTATGGCTACACTCGCCTTCTGAATACCTTGAACAAAACAGTAGTTTAGGTTTGCGTTCAAAACTGGCCACAATAGCTATCGCGATACGTACTTACGCGTACGCAGTACAGTAGTAGACTAACTTGTACGTTACAAAACATTCAGTTCGATACCTTGGTCTGGCCAGAGAGAGCTTGCTATGGAACTTATGGTATGCTTACAAATGGCAGACAAATTTCGTAGCGTACGCTAGCTATTGCGTGCATACGTTATTTTGCGAAGAGTCTTTCCATTCATAGATGGGCAGACCTTCGGAGCTCGGTGTCCTAGGGTTGAGGTGAGGTACGATATGGTACGACATGGCCGGCTCGCCGTAGGCGAGCCAAACCGGGGGTCTGGGGGCGGGCAGCCCCCAGCCGAAATTTTTTTAAAAGGTACTTTTAAAACCTCTATTTAAAGTGGTCTCCAAAAAGTTGGTACACTAAAAACTTTAATAGTACCTGACACATTCAAGCAACACCAATGCTAATGCTCCAAGCAAACATATGTACATACATAGGCTGCAATGGCTGCATAATCATGGTATGGATCATCCTATTCATCATGTTCTAAACAAGAAAGGAAAGATGAGATGAGGTAAGTGTTCTTATCCTGATTCTTGGAAGGGTATGGTGGACATGGTGCATGACCTAGCTGCAGCAGAATCCAAGGTGAGATGCCCAAATATGCTTTGCATGATTACGTATATGAGGTCACAGAGCTTGTCATACTTCTAGCAATGAACTTGCTCAGTGTTTTCATCATATCCTCACAAAGAGAACTGGCTGACGGTAACTGTTTAGCACATTTACTCTCAAGCTTCTTCATGATCAGCATGAACTTCATGATCTCTTCCATTTTGTCTTGCCAAATTTTGGATGATAAAGGTGCAAATGTTGCACCAAACAGTGCCACGATTGTTCCTTGGCATTGATTCTTTTTCTTTCACTTTAGGGTTGTGTGTGCCATCATCACTGTGATCACTCCCTTTGAGATGATGAGCCAGCTGTTGCAGCAGTGTTGGGTTGAAAGGAAGAGAATTGACCTTGCATGTGATGTTCTCCTTGTGTAGGTGTTGCAGACATTGCTTAGAAGTGCAGAAGGCTCGGTACTTTACTGCCAACTCTGCAACACCATTGTTAGAACATCGATGGCCAATTTCAGTGCAGTCACATCCATTCTGCTCTCATACTGGCAAATGAAAACTGTTTCCTTTTCTTTACTTTGCACATTGACTAAACTGTGTTCTCAATGTCAATGATCAAGCTACATGTGGTTCCAATTCACATCAATGCTCAACCTACACGTGGTTCCCATTCAGAGGGAGAGGCCTCCCGTTCAACTGCTCACCCAAAATTCTTGCTCTCTTCCTCCTGCATGCCTGCATGCACCCCAAAAAATTTTGCCTCTTCTGCACACACCTCCAAAAAAATTTCATCCCACTATGGACTACCCCAAAAAATTTTACGACATGCCCGTGAAGCAGGCTACGACATGACGACATGCCCCCTGGGAGCGGTGTCTTTTTGGACACCTCCAGACACGTCTGCCCATCTATGTTTCCATTCCAGGAGTCCATGCTGCGCTCGACGTAGTACGTACGCCGAGCGCATCCCTGAGCCTACGCCGTTTATGTGAGCATACCAATTTAGCATATGATGCGAAATTTACGTGCACTCATGAAGAACAGTTCGGAGTTATATAAACCACGGGCAGAATTCCGCGTTTGCTAAAGACGAAGGGTATTATGGCCTAGCTGGGTAAACCGGGTGGGGCTAAAAGGCGGACGCGGACGCGGACGCGGACGCTGGGTTAAAAGGCGGACGCGGACGCGGACGCTGGGTTAAAAGGCGGACGCAGAAAAAAGCGGACGCGGCGCAAGATTTGCATCCGCGTCCGCCTTTTAGTCCAATTTGCTAACTCTTCTTTCTACCACTTTGGTGGGCAAGGGGCTAAAAAGCGGACGCAGAAAAAGCGGACGCAATATAATATGTGCTAAGGATGGGACTTTAGCTTTAGGCTGAGGCTTAGGCTTAGGTATTGGATGCAGAGGGGTAGGCCTAAGCCTAAGCCTAAAGCCTAAGTCCCATCCTTAGCCTATTTGGAAAAAACACAACTTGCTTTATTTGATCACATTGTGTAAGAAATGCCCCATAGCGATAGTACCCTGATCAGACAGTAGTGACTGCCAAGCATGGTTTTTTACACATGCAATGTTGCGTCCGCTTTTTCTGCGTCCGCTTTTTAGCCCATTGCTCACCAAAGTGGTAAAAACAGGAGTCAGCAGATTCTGGACTATAAGGCGGACGCGGATGCAAATCTATCGCCGCGTCCGCTTTTTCTGCGTCCGCCTTTTAACCCAGCGTCCGCGTCCGCGTCCGCCTTTTAACCCAGCGTCCGCGTCCGCGTCCGCGTCCGCGTCCGCCTTTTAGCCCTACCCGGGTAAACCCGGTCGGTTTATTGGTGGGGTAAATCCGGCCACCCACGTTGAGAGAATTACCCAAGTACTCTACTATAGTACAAATTATAATTCTAGGACCCATGTATTAATTATTTATCTCGAGAACTACGCGACGTAGAGCAAAGCGGTCAAAACTTCCACGGATAACTTTAGCTCGCCTCTCCAATAAAAAAACCCGTTTGATTCTATCTGCTCTCAGTGTCGAGATCTCGCCAAATTCCTTCAGCACTGAAATCGTGTCACCTTTCGGCAGACGCTAAACCACGCAAACCACGACACCCTACGACCCTGTACGCCCGATGCGCATTTTCATCGTCTTCATCACGTATGCTTATTTCTGCCATTTTGATTTTTCGGGAGTTTGCGAGGTTTAGAATTGCCCAATGGTCCACGCCCGATTTGGCGATTTTAGTACTGAAGAAATTTGGCGAGATCTCGACACACAGAGCAGCTGGAGACAAACGGTTTTTTTTATTGGAGAGGCGAGCTAAAGTTATCCGTGGAAGTTTGACTGCTTTGCTCTACGTCGCGTAGTTCTCGAGATAAATAATACATGGGTCCTAGAATTATAATTTGTACTTTACTTTTCATTGCGGGGCAATCGAACTTTCTATTGCCAGACCAGTCGAGTCCGTAGCTAAGGTATACCCCATTATGGGGTGTCCCAAATCGGTTTCGCGCAAAAAGTAAAGTGTTTGCCATTCTATGGCAAAAAATATTCCATGAATCGCTGGAAAATTCACCATGATCGATGTACTTTTGTTATTTCACGTAAAACCGATTTGAAAGACCCGCTACACAGTAGCTTACGTACTACAGAGACTGTGAATCAGCCATTACTCACTCACCTAATTCTTCCACTAATCTGAGCATAAGTCCACCAATGTGCATATCTCCTTTGACCCTTAGCGACCTTGTTGTGCGTAAATCCGTCACGTTTACTTGCAGCAACCAGCTTCCATCTCCCACTATCGTTCCATTTTCGATCAAAGCCATTTTGAATTAGAAAACAGCGTGATAAATGGCAGGACTCTGTTGGTAGGCTCAAATCGGCGAAAATGGCGTAAAAATCCTCTTTCTGGCAGAAAAGAGCAGGATACTAGCGGTGAAATGAGGAGAATCTTGGATTTTTCATTCTTCTCGTTTTTCTGAAATAAATAATAATATTTTGCACAAACAATAATAAAAATAAAATATGAAATGATTTCATTGAAACTGAAATCGAAACGAATAAAAAAGAGAAAGTGCGCAAGCAAACCATTTCAACTGCAAACTTTGTTACGATTTGTAGAAATAAAACCACAAAGCACCGACTTGACGAAAAGCAACTATAGGTCCGTAAATATGCAAGATTTGCAAAACGTTCAACTAAAAGTTGTGGTACCGTATACCAACACAATCTGGCACCTCAAATTTGCATTTCCAAAATCAAAATAACAAATTTTATAGTCAAGTCAATGTTATAGGCTATTGAGAATCTTTCTTTTTCGTATTTTTCTTTTTCAATAATATCCGCCTGTTTGTTTCAGGTAATCGCTTTCAAAACTTTTCACAAGATTCAAAATGGTTGTTCAACTGGAGGCAATGGAGTGGATGGCATATCAGCTTGGTCAATGGGCGCTGGTTTCGCTGGTTCAGGAGCCTAAAAATGTAAGCAAAAAAAACTTTTCTTAAGAGCATAAAAACCGAAACAAAGCCATGCGATTGATTGTTTCAGAGAGAAAACATACATTCCAGGAACTGTTCAGCTCCTTAGAATCTGGGACAATTGCACTGGGTGTTGGTCGGTCACTAGTGATGGGTGTGTCTGTTTTGGGGAACAACTCCACTGGTCTCGACTCTTTCATGTGGTCTCCCTGAGGCCCGAGTCCTGGAGGTACCATCATGGTAAATGGTTTGATGCTATCGTCCCTGCAAAAACAATGAGGGTGATCACATAAAATAGAGATGTCCCGATATCCCAAAATTGTTTTCTAAAAAATGAATTTTTTCGGCGCGCACCTTACGCCGCAGCACTGGCACACAGCGCAGCATGTGTAAGCCGCAGAAATAATGTGCAAAATGAAGATTATCCCAGACATGCACACACAGGCGAAGCTGACCAACACTGCCGAGGTGTTTGGGGTGCATGTAGACGTCCAAGCGGTGCTTTGGCAATCTGGACGCCGACCATCATAACCGAACCCGTAGTCTGAATCGTACCAGTTTCCATTGTCTGCAGAAACATAGAGGTGTTGCAGATCCCAATGGTATTTGAATCGCTATCAAGGGTTTGGTGCTAGGAAACTGAGGTTTGGACCATGTAGGTTTAGGAAAGAAATAGACCATCAAATTGCAGAAACTTTTGTAGCTTACAGTACAATATTCTAGAAGCCCCACTACGTCATAGAGGCGTGATGGGTCCTCTAGATTTTGTACAGCCATGAACAGGCACAACAAATGATTTAGAAATTACTTACAACTGCATCGCTCTATGCATTAGGGTACTTATTGCTGGATCTTCATATTCATTTGAGTAGAGATCACAGCCATTCCTGCACATTGGGGGATCGGAGTGAGAGCTGGCAAAGCCATCATAAGCCATCTCGACAATCCAAATCCCATTCAAGAACGGGTACAACAAGGCGGTTCCAAGTATTGCCAGCACAATGTGACCAACTTGAAGGCATTTTGACTGAAAAATCGGGCAACACATTTTATCATACCGTACCATTTCTTGTCCATAATTTACCAATTTAGTCTCACCCATAGCACAGCCATATACTTATGTAGTATACCTTCTTAGATTTAACCCCTCCTGCAATTGCGAAAGCTCCAATTATGACGTAAATTGCGCCACCCCAGAGGCCGTGGTAGAATTTGTAGCATCGCGATTGGTAAGCGATATTTGCACCTCCGCAAGCCATTATGCCCAATCCCAAAATGCATTCTAGCACGCCGAGGCTAATCAAAACGCGCCGAACGCAAATTATGGAAGGCATTTAAAAGGCTATTAATAAGTAATGGGAATGGTAGAGAATATCATCAAAACGGCTCAGATAAAACAACAAAGAAAATTTCTTGGTCACATTATTTCAAGAAGTCAAAGTCAAGTGAACGGTGAAAGTAGCTAAACTGTATCATTGAATGGAAGGAAACCAAGTTTGTTGGGGAAAAGTAATGGCAGGCACCTGGTGTTGGTTATGGTTGTCAATAAACATCGATTTGTCATACGAAGATACCAAATTGTCACGATACTGTAAAGGGCTTTTGTGATGAGCAACCTGTCTTCCTTTGTTGCCCAAGAGACAGGGAACAAAGGGATTGCTGCGTTTTGCATGTAGCACTGGATGGATATACGTAAAGCTGAGTGTATAAGCCCCTCGTGTATATGTATAACCCCCTCGTGTACCCCCTATTCGGGTGACCAACAATTTTATTTCCCTGCCCGAACAAAATTTTAAAAAACGCGTAAAGCGAGCAAATATAGCAAAATAAGCATGTTGTTGTTGATGATTTGATTTGACACATTTCGCTTGATTGTTTAACTGGAGGCTGGTCGGTGTTCATGATGTTAAAAGACGCTTGATGGTGTATGTGATGCGTTGGACTTTTCAGACCAGGAAAAAACCAGCAACAGATGGGAAAAGATTTTACGTACGTGCGTTTCGTTTCGCTCCGAAAGCTTGCAGTTTTCCCGTACGCAAAACTTGAAACGTGCTCCTTCTTCAGGCTAAGACCCTTAGAACGTTGGTATCATTTCGCTTGGCCTCGTGTATAGCCCCTTCCTCGTGTACCTGTTGTAACCCTCTTTGAATCGGGGTCTAACGATTTTTTCCCCCGCCGGGGTTATACATGAAGCTTTACAGTATCGTGCACGCAATCAGTGATGATGGTAATGCCATTGGCATGACAGTTACGCGATACAACACAGGCTTTTTCTTGTGCAATCATCAAATTGACTGCACTGCACGAAAGGAAGAATAATGCTCTAATCCAACTGTACTCTTCGACTACGTACAGTACATACATTCTCTCACCCACAGTACGAGTACAGACTGACTACTACATTACATACGTACAGACTGTTTTCCATGTATAATAGTGTTCATAAATAGGTAGTAGGCTATAAATAAATAAAAAGTTTATCTCATCTTCATCTTTATTCTGTACTCTCTCCTGCTTTATGAATCGATCGATTTTCTAATTCACGCATCATTCAAATGCTTTTCTACAATCTCCACCATGAACCGTGGTCGATTCGCGATCCAACTCAATCGATTCGAAATCTTTCGTCCACGAACTCCCTTCTCAAACCACCAAACCAGCCAATACCACCACACTTGTTTCACTGCACCTGTATCTTCTTGAGCATCAAAAGCTTCATGATAGGACCAGAAAATCAGACTGCTAAGCCAGTAGGCAACCAGCACATCTATAGTGTAGTGTTGGCCTGAGATCAAGACTGTAAAGATTCCAATATATGTCATTGGGGCCATCAACCATCGTAAAGGGGCCATCCACAGGGGGGAGTAGCGCTGAACAGTGAAGTAGGTGATTGAAAGAATTATGGTGTGACCAGAAAACATCAAATCTCCGCAAAGAAGGCGGTCATTGCTGGACGACAGGCCGAAAGTAGCAATGAAGTTGTAAACAGTTGATAAAGGCGGGCTCTGGCAAGTGGCAATTCATTTGAACTCAAAAGCCAAACTGTTCAACTCAAAATTATGCAGTGAAGGATATCTGTTCTTATGTGTATGTTGGTGGGTGTACAGTAAAGACAAACAGGTAGACGAACAATGCAAAATTCTTTGTGCAAATTGCAAATTGCCAGAGCACACCTTTAAGAAATGGTAGGTAGAGTTGTAGCTTTGGTATGGATAGCAAACGTCTGGCGAATTGACGAATGAAGATGGCAAAAAGGTCGTCACGAGGCACACAGCGCGTAGCAAGTACAGCACTCCAATGATCAGGAACATCCGACGAAGAACGACTGAGCGATGCTGATGCAGTAAGGCGAGGAGCACAGCTGTCCATGCGTTTGCCATCAACAGATAGTCGCTGGTGGGCCACGCCCACGCCTGATGGCGTTCCTGTGGGATGAGCATGAAAACTAAAGGGGTGGTCTGGCAAATCCACATGAATAGACAACAGAGAACATTTCATAGCTCAGAGCTACATACCGATACCAGTAGGCCCCTTTTGTTTTATCCAGAGAGACCATCTACGTAGAGAGACCATCTCCATCTCTACGTTTGACCATTTTACGAGTGCGCAACCCATTTGAATTTACCAGAAAAGGGTGAGTTTTCCTACAGTTACCACGTAGTACGTACATGCACTGCCAGACTACCCCTTTAAGTCAGGTAATGGAGGTCCATTAGGAAGAACTTGCTGAATCGCGACAAAACAGATCGCATTCAGCAAATTGCAAATGCCCATGAACGCCAAAGCGACTACAGTTTTGACCCATTCTGGATCATAACTATCCACTTTTTGTCCTTGAATAGTGCTGTCAACTTTAACAATATCGACACAATCGACGTCTGCGTTTGAGCACTTGCAGGCAGAAGACACGTCTTCACTACTTCTTTTCTTTGTCTCTTCTCTTTCTTGAGAAACAAACTTGAGCATCATGAAAAGCAGCATGAGTACAGAGACAGCAATTGAAGTTCCAGCGAGGAACAGAATTATTTCTTCCTTCATGGAAGGAGTTGAAAGTAAGCAGAGGATCCCCAGCGGCAAAAGTGTCAGAGCGCCGAGGGTCAATAGAGGCGGAAGAATCTGCAAAGCTGCTTGAAGAGACCGTCGAAATGTGATGGCGAAATTTACGGCCGGCAATAAATGCAGCCGCCGCATTGCAAGGAAAAGAGCGGCGAAAAGAATCATACAGCCGACGGCAAACTGGGGTAGAAGGAGCAAAAAAGAGAGAATGAGCAAACCAAAGATGAGCTGGAGAGGCGTCATGTTTTTTCTAATGCCCAACAAATGTAATAGATAAAGAAGCCGTTTCATTTTGCTACGCCAATTATTGAAATCCACCCTCTGGATGAATCACGTTCGTTCCCATTGTCAAACATGTATACAAAGGCAAAGAATTGAGCGCAAACTTTGTAACCATCCAGCAGTGTGCAGAGCAGTGTACAGATTTTGTACACATCAAAATTTATCGCGTAGCCAACCAACAAGCAGATGACTTGAAGGAAAGCATACAACTCTTCCGTCCATACCTTACATGTTGCCATGAAAATGACTTGCGCTCAATAGTTAGGCTGTTCGCTTGCCTTTAAATTATGCATGATGTTGTTACACCACGTTTGTTGCTGCACATGCACTGTGCTGTAAGCTAGATAAGGCTGTTACCGTTAGTTAGAGAAGACTAGCTAGCTATAGTTTTTGAGAGCGCGTGAGAAAATTAAAAGTTTTGCAGCTAAAAGTATTGCAAACAGCACACATAAACGAACACAATAAAACTAGTTACATGTATATCACCATAAATAAATTACTTCAGCACCTATCAAACACGAGTAGAACGCTATGATGTGATAATATCGATATCACAAGAAGAACAAGAAGCAGTTTTGGTTTCAAACAACTTGAAAGCTTGGATATAAGCTTCACAGGAGGTGGCTTTGTTCTCGCATTTTTGTGTGATTTTGGCGAAGCCAACTTTGTTCTTGGTGTTGGCTTTTTGGCTAGTGTTGCTACGGCTTTGTCAGCTTTTGTGGCGAGTTTCGGCTTTTTCGATGTCTTTTCTTTGCTGCTGGGCCTTCGCTGCAGTTTTGAGCTCAATTCTGTCGGGAAAAAGTAATTAGGCCTATACTCTTCCAAAACAAAATGGGATAGTTTATTTGACGTTTGGCATAATTTATTTTTCAAATTTCTCACCGAGTTCGCAGCGAACTCCGACAAATTTTTCGCCACACTCGCACCAGTAGGAAGATGAAACTGCAGCTGCAAGATTCTTCACACTTTTCCGACATTTTCCACCATTTTGACAAGGATTTGGTCGGCAAGAATTATCTACAAATATAATACTGTATAAACATCTGAAAAAGGTAAACGGCGAAAAGAATGCATTTTCTTGGAACAAAATAAAATGTAAAATGTTTTTTTTATCTCATACGTACTGCATCTTATTTTTGATACCATTCCTGAGCTCTATGGAACATAATTTACGGGCGGTATTATCAATTAGTTAGTTGCTGAATTGCGTTTACCTGACGTTTTCTCGCAATTTCTGCCTTCGTAGCCAAGTTTACACGCGCAAAAGTAGCTGGTGCCACCGAATGCGACCTTGCACAGACCCCCGAATTTACAAGGATTTGGCACGCAGAAATGGTTGAACAATTTCGCCATATTCTTGGCCTGATCTTGTTGTCGTTGTTGGGCAGAAGTTTTGAGCAGCAAAAGCGTCCCGTTAATACTGTTTTCTGTCGAGTCGTAGTCTGTCAAGAATCATTAACACCAGTACTGTAAACCTCCAAATTTAAGGTACGCGATATTCAAAACGAACAGTGAAATTTAGAGATGAGATTAGACAGTTGTTCGTTGGGCTTATTATTTGGAGCTTTACAGCAAATTTTTACGTCCCATATGAAAAAATGGTGGAAAAGCCAGCTTGAAAATTCATTTTTCACGTTACCTACAGTACACCTACCGGTGTTTGTGAAGTTGAAATTTTCTCTCAGATACTTTTGCCGAATTTTCTCCAGCTCAGCTTCGCTCGCAAGTATTGGTTGATTCACCCGTGTTTGCTGCTGACCCGAAATTGCGATGTTCTTCTGCTCTTGCGCTTCCAAAGTAAATATTTTAAACCCCACAACACTAGTTATTCACCATGTTCACCTGCGCTAGTATTAATTTTCTTTAACCAATCCTCCATTTCAATGGACGCACCGGACTAAATGCGACCCCGCCGACAAAATTGGCAAAACGCCATCGGAGCGGTTCATTTAGAAAAATTGTAGAAAAAGCGAACAAATATGCGACCGCAATGTTATCGCAATTTGATCGCCCTAGCCTAGTACGACATAGGTCGCATTTTGCTTCGGTGGGACCATCAAAATAGATGATGGGTTAATTTTGCTATTTTTTACCTTTCACTCCAGAAAATTCCATCACCTCACCAGCCGGCTTTTCGCAGAGAGCATGACAGGAGGCTTGGTCGCGGAAAAAGTTCTGGCTTCCAGCCTCGCAGCCCCCGTACCAAAACGCCACGCAGCTGTTGGTGTCTTTGTCGTAGTAATATCGTTGTTTCCAGTCATCTTGGACGTTGCACTGAGATTTTAGCTGAGGGTGAAACGACTGCAAGCAAGCTCCTTAAATATTATTTATTTAATTAGGCCTATTTATTTATTTATTTATTTATTTATTTATTTATTTATTTATTTATTTATTTATTTATTATTTATTGACCCTTGTGCTGCTTCTTACTTGACTTGAATTTTGGTTCAACTTCGCACATCCACTGGCAATCGATGAGATCTTGGAAGAGATTCCGACTTTTCCCACCGCAACCGTCGAACCAAAATGGGGTGCACCTTTTCAGCGAATGATCGAAGAAGTAGCGCTCCTCCCACTGACCGTGACGACACTCCAGGCGATAGTTGTCGTCGAAGTCATCCCAACAAATTTCTAAAGACAAACGTTTTCAGTTCAGAGGAATACAAATAATTGAGGGTACAGTATGGTGGGTGGAATAAAAAATTGGTGAATAGAAAGTTCCGTGGCTTGTAACACTGCCTGTAGCCTATAGGGTACTGTGGGGTAAACGCGGACACGGGGGTAACCCGGACACCTAGTACATCTCAGCAACCATACGACCGATTGAGACAAGTATACTACTAATCGATTCCTTGAACTCTCCTCTTTCAAACGAGCCGAGCCACCATCACCATGTTCATCATTTGCTGAAGCGGCAAGTTCAGAAAAGCTTAGGCGTCCGGGTTTACCCCATAGTACCCAACCCCGTACCTCTTAAAGGGGTTCGCCGTGGCGAAATCCAGCAGGTAAGGCTGCTATGCTGGGCTGATAGAGCAAGTTCTAAGCTTTCATTTGATGTATACATTGTATGTTCGAAAATCGCTGGTTGCGCTGTTACAAGCTGTTGAAGTTTCTGTTTAGTACAGGTCCAGTTCAGGGGCCAATTTTCGAGGTTTTTGGCTTGTATCTCTGGCGGGACGGCAGGTAGCCATGAGATCTGCACATGAACTTGCGTGGTTTCCGCCGATCTATCTCATGGTACCTTGCTTTTCTATTTTTAGCGAGAATTGATGAAGTTATAAGCAAAATGCTTCGAATTTTAGTGGTGTCCACTCCGTTGTGGACAGCACTAAAATTCGAAGCATTTTGCTTATAACTTCATCAATTGTAGAGAGAATTTGAAAAGCAAGGTACCATGAGATAGATCGGCGCAAACCACGCCTGTTCATATGCAGATCTCATGGCTACCTGCCGTCCCGCCAGAGATACAAGCCAAAAACCTCGAAAATTGGCCCCTGAACTGGACCTGTACTAAATAGAAACTTCAACAGCTTGTAACAGCGCAACCAGCAATTTTCGAACATACAATATATACATCAAATGAAAGCTTAGAACTTGCTCTATCATCCCAGCATAGCAGCCTTACCTGCTGGATTTCGCCACGGCGAACCCCTTTAATACTTTTTGTTAGCTACGTAACACAACACCCTGTACATTGTGCACTTACGAGCTCTTCCCATGACATTGCTCTCCTCACACATTGAGCGACAGGATGCAGCATCCGAGAAGATGTTTCTGCTTCTGCCCCAACAGCCATCATACCAGAACAGCTGACAAGACTTCTGCTCGTGATCGAAGTAAAACCGCTGGAGCCACGGTCCTCCGCTACACTGCAGCTTGTAGTCTCGATAAAATTTGTCCAAACAAGCTCCTGAAAAATAAAAATATAACCATGTTGGAACAAGTGGGAATTGAACCGTCGACATTTGACTAATCTGATGAGCGCGCCTTCTACCACTGTGCTACCGCGACAGAGGGGAAAGAAGGTGAGAAAGAAGGTAAAAAGTACGTAGAATGGTCTCACCAAGAATAACATAAGCTAACAAGAATGAAACACTTCACGCAAAAACACGGTCCAACCCTGCCGCATTTTGACTCGATTACAATAGTTCGATGATTATTGATTAGAATAGTCGATGATTACAATGAACGATCGTTGATTGTAATCATCGATGATTACAATCAACGAAAGTGCATTACAATCAATCCCTCTATTCCAATCAAGGTTTTGTCTATTGCGAAATCCTATAAAACAATGTACTTTCGTGCATTAGAATCAACGTTCCTTTATTACAATAGCTTTTAGTGCAAAAGAATACACTTTCATGCATTAGAATAGCAGTTCCATGATATAAATAAAGCATGCATTGTAATGCACTTTCGATGATTACAATAATCGATGATTACAATCATCGAAAGTTGATTAGAATAGAGGGATTGATTGTAATGCACTTTCGTTGATTGTAATCATCGATGATTACAATCAACGATCGTGCATTGTAATCATCGACTATTCTAATCAACTTTCGATGATTGTAATCATCGATTATTGTAATCATCGACTATTGTAATCGAGCCAAAATGCGGCAGGGTTGGACCGTTTTTTGCGTGAAGTGTTTCATTCTTGTAGCTTATATTATTCTTGGTCTCACTTGTTGCAGTTGTGCAGTTGAAGCCATTGCCAGCGAATCCTGGCCCACATTGGCACAGAAAGGAGCCGGGTGTATTGATGCAGGTCGCTTTCTCATGGCAAGGGAAGGGCCTCAGCAAACACTCGTCCACGTCTGCAAGTGCAAATGCAAAATGCAATGCAAATTCAGCTGACCATTTTCTTCAATTCACAAGCAGTAGGTACTGTACGATCAGACTAAAATCTACTGTACATACGTATGTAAAGCATTATCTATTATCATCCTATTGGATACTCTGGCACTTTGGACATATCTTGGCAAACGCAAAATTCAACAGCATCATTATGATTTTCATTTCCACATTCTCCGTTTGAACACAAAAATTAAACTTTGCGTTTACGGTACCTTCGCAAACAAAGCCATCACCCTTGAACCCTTTTCTGCATTGACAAACACCTTTCTCACATGAGGCCATCTCATGGCATTCAGAGCAGTTCATCGTAGCTCGTCCTTAAAACAAAGGAAAATAATTCATGGACCCTTGCCCACCAAACTTTAAGCAAAATGACGCTGAATAGATGTTTGATTTTACCGATGCCAACGTACGAACAACTTTTCCCATCTCCTCTGTATCCTTCCTTGCATTTGCAGGTGTATGAGCCCATGGTATTGAGGCAATGGGCGTGTAAATGGCATTCTGCAATCGTGTCTTCACATCCATCCACATGGCAGGACTTGAAAGTGGCACATTCATCCAAATCTGAAAAACGGTGGCAAAAAATTGTGGTCATGGCTTCTAGCAAAACAAACTTGTGCATTTTGCCACGAATTTTTGCTAGTGGACGAAAAGTAAAGACGAAACGACGCGAATAAATGCAGCACAAAATTCAAGAAAGCGGGGATCCGAAAATAGAGATGGGCTGATACCTATGCATTTTCCACTGCTCCGATTCTTCACAAAACCATTTCTGCATTCGCACGTGAATTTGTACTTCGTGTGCTGCTTGCAGTAGGAAGTTGGCTCTTCGCACCTTGAACAAACTGAAAAGAAATATCTGTAAAAACCGATCTCAAATTTCGACCTATAAAACCAAAATACCGTACTTATCAGTATTTTCTGCTTTACCCTGAATGTTTGTAAAAACTGATCTCAAATTTGACCTAAAAAACCAAAATTTTAGATTTTATTTATTTTTCTGCAAATTTTACCCTGAATTT
The DNA here is from genome assembly GCA_030247985.1 of Epsilonema sp. ZAB3_2. Taxonomy (NCBI): domain Eukaryota; kingdom Metazoa; phylum Nematoda; class Chromadorea; order Desmodorida; family Epsilonematidae; genus Epsilonema; species Epsilonema sp. ZAB3_2. The sequence continues at coordinate 87,195 of JASAMW010003845.1, forward strand.
TCGGAGACAACTTTTCCCCGCACACTCTCTTGCACTGGTAGCGACTGTCGAAGCGATTGCGATTGCCTCCGCAGCCAAAAAACTTGAATTTAACACACTCCCCATGCTCAGCATCGAAATGCCAATGCCAGGCGCCGATTCTTTCGTCCGGGCAGAAGCCAGGGTCTCTCTGTTGAAAGCAGAGATCTAAAAGCACGCAAACCACCCCATGCCTTTCATTTCACCGTCAAACAACAAACACTCGAAGTGTAGGGTAATGTGGGGTAATTTAGACCATGCATGTTGGGAAATATCCGTCCACCCCATGCCATGGTTTGAGTGGGAGGGGGAAGGATAAACAAAGAGCCGTTCGATGGGCGGACTTTCAAGCATGGGCGGAATTTCCCCACGCTATCCTATTATAGGGCTACAAAGTGATCAACATTCGTTTGGAAGTGTACCTTAGACAGGCAGGTAGGTGTGCACTTTTTACCATGCTTTCCCAGGATAATTTTAAGGGTTTCCCAGGATGATTAGGGTACCATGAAAATATGTAAATTATAAAATGTTACACCTGGCGTAAATTGCGTATGCGTTTTGTAGACGCATTCCTGCAGACACTTGGACTTGGTCGGATAGCGATTGCGGGTGCCCAGACAGCCGCCGTAGTAGAACATGCGGCAGGAGTCCGTCTGATTGTCCCAGTAGTACTGCAACACGTAGCTGTGGCAGGGACCCGGATCCATGGGCTCCACACAGGGGTCTATGCAACATGTGGGATATCTCTCTGTGTGGTGTGGTTGGTTTGTAATACACAAAATCAATTGAAAGTTTGCGAGACCGAAACAGCAGGGTTGGGGTTAGGATTTGGCTTAGGCTTAGGCTTAGGCTTAGGCTTAGGTTTAGGCTTAGGCTTAGGCTTAGGCTTAGGCTTAGGCTGAGGCTTAGGCTTAGGCTTAGGCTTAGGCTTAGGCTTAGGCTTAGGCTTAGGCTGAGGCTTAGGCTTAGGCTTAGGCTTAGGCTTAGGCTTAGGCTTAGGCTTAGGCTTAGGCTTAGGCTTAGGCTTAGGCTTGGGATTGGGCTTGGGATTGGTGGGCTTTGGGCTTTGGGCTTGGGCTTGGGCTTAGGCGCAGGTGCAGGCTTTAGGCTTACATGCATACACGTAGGGGTAGTTCACTACCGTGACCGTATGCACGGTGTGGTGTACATACAGTGTACGTACATACCTACCTCTGAGCAATCCGCTTGAGCATTGGCAGTAATTCAAGATCAGGTAAAACGGTAGCAGCAATAAACCTTCATGAAGTAGTAGCTTCATATTTGAATTAGTCCTTTTTTCTTCAAGCTCAGCTACTCAAGCGCGAACGGAAGTTTTCGAATAGGGAGCAAAAGCAAAAGAATTTTTCTTCGTCTTCTTCCTATGACAGAAAGATCGAATCGTCATGATAATGCGTGGTCCCACTCGTGACGACTGATTAGAAATTTATGAAATGATGAGAACCGTCGAAACGTCCGAAATTATTTATTGAAGCCAAGACGGAGGAAAAGACATCCCCTGCCTTTAATGCCGTTATCATGTGACATATTCATAAATACGTACGTAGTGTATACGAACACCTTCAGTGCAATTTGCCATACTAACTTTTAGCAAGTAGGTAACAAGGTACAGAAGCAGCCTACCATTGTAATGTTTGAAAGTCGGTAAGTAGTAGAGTAGATATTTTTGGCTCATGTACGACATCTTGCATTCGAGTTGACAAAAGTCACAAAGAAGCTTGCATGCCGCCTGCATAAGCAATCGAAAGCAAGCACATGACACCGTACAACACGGGTCACATTAGCTAAACGCATTCCAGTAGTTGGTTGCAGAAAGTTACGTATTCTTTTTCACACTCGTCGATAATTCAGGTAGAACTAAATGGGATGCAATTAAGGGTGTCAAAGGCTATTGTGCTTCCCCCTTCTTTGCATTACTGGGTTATGGGTACCGTTTGTATGAGAACATATGTGAATAGCGGCAATATTGACTGAGTTCATTGCCTGCTGGCTGACGTTTCAAAAGTTGGTGACAAAGTGACAAAGTGCCAGGGAACTTTTTCGACCCAATCTATGCAATGCACCGAAGCAAGGGCCATTCACAATGAAGGCCCATTCACAATGAAAGGAATACGCTTGGCATACGCCCGGCGTTATGGACTGCTATGGATGCGCCGGGCGTACACTGTGCGCATTTGCTTCCAATGTGAATGAGCCATAAAATGCCATTTGATAAGCTTTGCTTGCCCAAAAATACGGAATACCGTACCTCAAGGTCAGGTCAGTAATCTTATGCTGCGAATACTATTCTGAAGTATATTTTTGTCGCGATTGCGTATATTCGTTATTGCCGTGAATGACTAAAAATTGTAGACGTCACGCCGACTCAAAACTCGTTTTGCAGAAAAAAAAGAAAGATCAAGAAAAAAGAAAGAGTTGTTTGTTGGACGGAAAACGCTTCCAAGACTACCAGAAAACGGTCAAATCAAGGCAGAAAAAAACTACCAAGATCCGAAAAAAGTTGCCTCCTCACCCTGCCTGGAAAAAGCCTAAAAATTCACAAGGCCTGCTACAATCGGGCTCGGCCTTAGGCCTACGCAAGCCTTAGGCCTGATTGCTGTCAATTTCTTCTACTTATCTCATGCTTCGGGGACTTCGCTGTGTTTGCGGTGATTCGCGTCGTGTTTCTTCCGTTCGTTCCGATCTGCTGATTGGTCGGGATTTATTAGGGTCGGTTTACACTCCGCGCAACAAAAAAGTGATTCATTCAGCTGTGCGTATAATCAAAAATATATAATTGGGGTTAGGGGAAGAATGGAGCACACAGTGTAAACGAAACAGGGCATCCCTGACTCATATTCTGTCCTATTTATTGGTTTCGTAAAAAACCTTTATAAAGGTTTCGTAAAAACCTTTGTAAAAGATATCCTTTACGAAGGTTTTTTCAGAAAACCAATAAATAGGGCCGAATATGAGTCAGGGATGCCCTGGTTCGTTTACACTGTGTGCTCCATTCTTCCCCTAACCTCAGTTATATGTTTTTGGTATAATGATGGACGACGTCGCATTTGACAAGTAGAACGCGTAGTTATCGCTTTCTCTTGCAAAACTTGTTTTGTTTTGTGTAAATTTTATTTACTTTTAGCGAATTAGCCATGTGCATGAAAAATAGCGAGTTTTGCAGAGGTGAATGTGAAGTACGTCATCCATTGTGAGGATTTTTCTTCTCGTTTGATGGCCCATTCACATCGGAGGCATGCGCTGGGCGTACGCTTGACGTGCTCGTGACTCCACACACATGTGAATGAGCCATATGACATGCCGCGTTCACATAAGCGGCGTGTGCATCTGACGTACGCTAAAAGGTCGTCTTTAGGCACGTCAAACAGACGCCGCTTATCTGAATACGGTTTTGACACCCTGTACTGTTTATCGGGTGTCCCGATTGAACAAATGCTTTTTTCCCGGAGTGTAAACCGACCCTTCTCCTATTCGGGTCTAAATCTTGCAGCTCGCCAAACAACAGAAACGGGTGGCTTTGCGTGTACAGAGGCTGCGCCTTTGTAACTTCCGACTACCGCGAACTCTTAACGCATTCCTCACGTGAAAAACACGTGCATTTTCTCTACGCTTTACGCTACGAAGAAGTAAAAGAAGCGGATAAGTTGCAGTTGCTTCAACCGCAGTTGGTGGGAACAAGGCAAAGAGAGGAGAAAAGTAAGAAGGGGTTGTTTGGCATATTTGCCTTATAGATCTTGGTCTGGCCAGAGAGAATTGGCTATAACTCAAGTTGACCTGTGTAGTTTGCATGTACTTCTGCTAAATAGGAGTACAGTACACGAAACACGGACAAAAATCCGCAATTGTGAATCTATTTTACGCAACGCGCCTTGAATGCCATAGCCAACTCTTACTGGCCAGACTATGATTGCGTTTACAGTGTCTTTGTTTTTAGCATTACCGTGTCTTCCTGAAGATTTGGAACGTGAAGGGTGCTCGTTTTGCGTCCTTTCCTGTCTGTGCAGTGCCAAAGTTCTCGCTCTTATACTCTGTGAACCGGAGACACCAACCCTCCCAACTCGAAGAGGTGCAAAACCTGGCAGGAAGCCAAAAACAGCCGCAGGGGTTACAAAACGAACTTCAGGTACGAAAATTATAGCAGGGGGTAGGGTATCATGGGGTAAACCCGACCGGTTTTTTTGGTGGGGTAAACCCGGTAAGTCACGTAGAAAGACCTTTATAGACCTTAGTCTGGGAACTCTATGAGTTCGCTGTGGAATTCAAGTCGTATTTACGTAAATTAGAAAGACATGCGGATTTACCTATGTCCATGGTTTTTTTGTACTCTTCTTTTTCTGCAGAAGTAACGTGCAAACTACGCAAGACGACTTATAGTTCCATTGCGAACTCTCTCTGGCCAGGTTATGGTACCCGACTTTCAGTAGTCCTAATAGTGTTGTGTTTTTTCAAGAAAAAGCAAAGAGAAAGCAAAGATTTGCTTTCAGTGACCAAGTCAGTGGACCCATCTGTTTGCCAACTGTGCTTCTACAATCTTTCTGAGAAGTTTCGCAATCGAAAACTCGCAGCTGCTCAGAAATTACATGCGGCTGTACACTTAGCCAAGTAAGGACACCATTCACAGTATACTCTCTTCAGCGAGAGATGATTTCTTTGGTAAAGGGGAAAATCGATAGAGGTAGGGGTACTGTGGGGTAAACTCGGCAACCTAAGCACCTTCGAATTTGCTATATCAGCAAATGGTGAACCAAATAGCTCGTTCGAAAGAGGAGAGTTCAACGAATCGATTGATGTAACGTTTGTCTCAATCGGTCCAATGGTTGCTGAGATATTCAGCTCTGAAGCTGAGGTGTCCACGTTTTCCCATGGCCGGGTTTACCCCATCGTACCCTACGACCCTCTATTATTCCTTTCAGGTATTACAAGTGTCCCTGTTGTTCCTCTACGTTTCATTTGGAACGATTTCTCAAGCAGCATTTCGAGCGGTATCACGCTTCGCTTTTCGAACGCAAAGAGAACACGTTCGCTCTAGACCACCTGACCGTTCCACGTCAAGAATACGTGAAATTTCTCGCAGAGAAACTCGCACAGTGCTTCCCTACAGCCAGGAAAACACCAACATTATCTACAGCCCCAAGAGGGAGAAAGAAGACAACTGCTTCCAAGCTAAAAGCTGCCCCAAAAAGAAGAAAAGGAGTAGCGCAGAAGGGTAGAAAAGGGCAGAAAGTTGTACAACGAGCTAAGAGGGGATCAAAGCACGGTTCATATAAGCGCGCCTACGATTGTACGCAGTGCGATCGACAAGTACTGGGCGGTTCTGTGTGGTCGCACTGTAAGATTCATATTCCGGACAGTTGGGAGTGTCCTGCGTGTGAACTGAAGAGTAATCGACAGGACAATATTCAGAATCATATCGATCGGGTTCATAAGAAAAGCAAAGATAAGGTAAGTTTGGGGATTTGGTATAGTCTGGCCAGTATGAGTTCGCTATGGCATTCAAGGTGCATGGTTCACGTTCCTATTGTGGAGAGTACAGTACATGAAACGTGCAGTCTGCGCCTGTGGCTAAGTTCCATTGCGAATCGAGAAGGAAAACGTGCCAGGGAATCGAACCCTTGACCTCTCGCGTTCCAGGCGAGCGCCCTAACCATTGAACTACGCACCTGGATGGCCTCAGTTTCACAATTTCCCCTTTTGATCGTGGCCAAACTGTGGAGTTCTTCTACTGTAAGACATGCGAGGACAAGAGAAGTAGCCTGAAAATTGGGCAGCCAGTGCGTGAGTCGAACACGCAGCGCAGCACGGGATTACGCCCCTATTAGCGCACGTCCCAATCTGACCGCACAGCTCAATTTCTCAAACTCTCCCTCTTATACCACCTCACTGGGCTCTTCTATTCTTCTGCTGTAGTTTGTGTATTTCTTCCTTATTTTGCAGCATCAGCCTCACCTCCTATTCCCATCCGAGGAAGCCTACCACTCTGCAATATTGAAGAAAATGGAAACCTGCTTCCCCCTGTACCACAGTATTCTCACGGGCGCCCCAACTGCCCCCGCTCCACCCCCTAACCCCTCCTACATCATACAGCAACAGCCGATGATACACCACCCCGTGGGGGCCGGGGGCAATTTGGGACAGTTCGGTGGCAATTTGATACCTCAGCAGCAACAGCAGCAGCAACACGTTATGCAAATTCAGAATGGAGGACAGAGGTAAGACTAATGGTGGTTGGTGGGTGGTTTTGGATTTGTGATGGGTGGGTGGTTGTTTGTGTCAAGTTGAGTTGTCACTTCTGTGACGTGCCGCGTTCCGTATGGTGATAGCCGAGCCCTGAAAAGGGGGAAAGAAATGGGACCGAACGGGAATCGAACCCGCTACCCTCGGACAAAGCTTTGGACTTTTAGGCGCACGACCACGTGCTGGTCCAAGGACAGGTGGCTAAACTCGCCTTACATACTGTACCTAGAACTATTTTACGTACACTAGTGGCCTCGGACGCTATTGCCATACGTACGCACGCAGTACGTAACAACTTGTGTGGCGAGCTTTACCCCTCTGTATGCCGCTTTTCATTGAGTGTCTTATTTTGATCGGTAAAGGGGAAGAGTGGAAGAAATGCACTGAAAGAAGTGGTAATACAGCAGGTTCAGCTCGCGACCGCTCATAATTTCTTAGCGCAATTGGTCCATACGTGAATCATGCCGCGTGTAAATCCGTCCGTCCGTCCGTCCGTCAACCAACAAACGAACGGACACTTTATGGGTTGACGAACGAACGGACGGTTTTACGGACGTCTGGTGAACGCGGCATTATGCAGTACTGTGTTGATTCTGAATTCTGATTGGGCAAGTGTATTATCCTTTCAGCCAATCAGCAACCGCCTCTCCCGTCATCTCGGCCAATGGGCGGGCGTCGGCTGGTGTAGCAGCGGACAACCAATCAGCGACGCCGAAGCGGGGCGTTGCGGGCGCCAGTAACGACGGCAGTGATTGGTCGGACGGCGGCAGTAGCACGAAGTCGGGATCGAAGAGGAGGCGGAATCTCTCCGTGCCTTCCGAGGAGGAATCTGGGGTCTATGATGAGGATGAAGGTAATGTACGCATGTGGGGTGCTGTGGGGTAAATCCGGGGCATGGGGTAAACCCGGCCACCTAGTACTGAAAGATATCTGTGGCTGGGTTTACCCCATGGTACATTGCATGCAGAATACACACAGAAAGGATGATAAATGGTGCGTTTCAAAGCTTGCCCAATAAATGTTGCAGTGCCTTACAATATGCTGGATCAAACTCTCGCTGAACTTGCCACTTTGCCATTTTACCATTAGGTTTGTTTCCACTATTCTAATTTTCCTATCTTCACGGGTCGCTCGCCATCTGTGGTACCGAGCTCTCGTTTTCCACTTTACCATTTCACCATTACCACTTTACCATACGAGCTGCGAGTACCAGTTGCCACTTTGCCATGTTACCACTTCATCACCACTGCCACTTTACCATTTTTCTACAGGTCGCTGCGCCATCTGCGGCATCTTATGTGATCTGTACCATTTACCACTTTACCATGATTACCATTTGCCACTTTACCATTTTTTCCCACTTTACCATCAAGGTGTACCATTTACCACTTTACCATTTTACCATTTTGTTACTATTTTACCATTTTTTATCACTTTACCATTTTTCACAGGTCTCTTTACCATTTACCACTTCATGTTACCATTTACCATTTTCTTACCACTTTACCATTTTTTACTTCCTTTACAGGTCGCTGCGCCATCTGCGGCATCAAGCGTTCGCTGAGTCGGCTGGTGCCGAAGAGCACGAACATCGACCGCCTGCGCTCGCACGCGCGCACCCACGTGGAGCCCTGTTGGCGCTGCGCCCACTGCGAGTTCCTCGCCTCCAACAAGACCTACGTCTCCATTCACATGGAGAAGAAACACGCGGACCCCAAAGGTGAGGGGTATTTATGATTGGTGTGTACAGTAAAGCTAATGGTACAAGTAAGACTTCACCGCTCACCACGCCACCTGACGACAAGCGCGGAAGCAATAAAAAAGAACGCTCGACGAAGCCACAAAGACGCTACATGAACGTCTAGAGCACGCACTGCGCAAGGCCGTGTGCTCCTAGAGAGGCCTTCTGACGGAGGTCCCACCTCCCGCCTCCCTTCCCTTCCCTTCTTTTTCGTCCTTCCTTTTGCAACACTGCTGGAAAATAAGAATAGTGTTTCGCTTTTAAGCCGCTAGAGGCGCGGTGAGCGGTGAAGTCTTACTTGTACCCTTAGCTTTAACAAGGTGGGTTCACATAAAGAGCGGCGCGTGTTTGTGTGTCTTTTTATTTTACGCATGATGACTTGATGCCGCGTTCACCAGACGTCCGTAAATCCGTTCGTCCGTCCGTTCTTCAAGCCGTAACGTGTCCGTCCGTCCGTCAACCCAACCCCACGTCAACCCGTATAGACGGACGGACGTACGGATTTACGGACGTCTGGTGAACGCGGCATGAGGTAGTTAGAGTTCTACATGTAAGCGTTGCTTTTATAGGCGAGTCGATGCTGACAATTCCTGAGCACGAATACCAAGAAAAGGTCACCGCGAAGCTGCTGGAAGCATTCCCGAAATTCTTCTCCAACAAAACGAACTATGGTACGTAATTATTTGTTCTTTATTTTATCTATTTTTGTAGGGTAGCCGTAGGGTAATGTCGGGTAAATCGGACAGGCAATAGGAAAGCAACACGCACCGAAGCTTTTTCGGAATTGTCCCTTGCTTTCTATCCGGTTTTGCCCTACAGTACCAGCTCATATACCGTATTTTTGGGTGTATATCCCCCCTATTGTATATCCCCCTATTGTATATCCCCCCTAGTGTATAACCCCCATTGGCAAAACATAAATTTTGTCCTTTGTATATCCCCCCTGGTGTATAACCCCCCATGTACTGTAAGGTACCTGACCTACCTGTGTAGCTGGTCCTATGCTAGCTATAGCTACTCCTACACCATGCTGCTATGCCTGTAGGCTTAGCTGAGCATGTCTTGTACTAGAATAACCCTGTTTTAACCGCGATTATGCCCTAAGACACATACTTTTGACCGCAAAAACATGCCTCTACACACCTCTCATAAACATAAATTTTGTCCTATGTATATTCCCACCCATTGTATATCCCCCCTAGTGTATAACCCCCCCCCCCCATTGGACCTCTCAATTTTTGCATACCCCCATGGGGCTATACACCCAAAAATACGGTATGCCATTCATGACAAAGTACATGTAGTAATGTGGGCTAATTCCTATCTTTGAGAGTCTTGGTTACATAAAGGTGATAAAAGCATGCGCATTTCTATATCCAAAAAAGGAAAAAGAAACTTTATTTATCAATTCAATTCACGTTTGTCCGTTACTATTTTTCTTCAAGTTTTGGCACTCCTAAACTTGAGGAATCACTCTTAGGACGGACTTACCCCCTATTACCCCACTTTGCACAACCTGTTACCCTTTTTCTCAATTTTTCAGCGGCATTGGATACCGGACGCAAATTCCTGCGTCGCACAAAGGGCGGTCGGGCTGGCAGCCTAGAGAAACCTCAAGCCTCTTCTTCCGTCTACGATTTTCTTCAATCATCAGGCGAATCTTCCGCCGGCAGCCCCCTAGCGGCGATGAGTAAAAACACGCCACCACCAGCGCCCTCTGGAGGGAAGAAAGCGAAAGAGAAGAGTAGGGGCAGGGAAGGATTGGAGTTGCTGGCGATGGCTGCAGCGACGGAGGGAGTGGCGGGAGGGGAGGAAGGTGAGTGGGGAAGGGGTTAACTGGCTTAACCCTCTCCGTAATCTGGGAGTGGCGGGGGGGAGTAGGAAAGGGGTTAACTGGCTTAACCCTCTCCGTAATCTGGGAGTGGCGGGGGGTGAAGAAGGGGTTAACTGGCTAACCCTCTCCGTAATCTGGGTGTGGCGAGAGGGGAGGAGGGTGAGTGGGGGAGAGGTTAACCCGATTTAACCCTCTCCGTAATCTGGGAGTGGCGGGAGGGGAAGAAGGTGAGTAAGGGAGGGGTTAAAAATTGACTTGGGAAGGAAGCGTAAGAGAAGAATAGGGGCAGGGAAGGATTGGAGTTGTTGGCGATGGCCGCAGCGACGACAGGGGGAGTGGGGGAAGGGGAGGAAGGTGAGTGGGGGAGGGGTTAACAACTATTTAACTCATACCGAAATCATTGGGTGTGCGGCAACCGACTGTGGTCAACCAACTGGTTGGCTTATAAGTTGACTTAGAGTTGTGCTCAGCAGTGCGGTCAACTGTTGGACACTTTGGCGGCGTTACATACCCGTATGTTGGTTGACCACGGTTTTTCCTCGTGCTGCGATGAATTTTTTGTCGGAGTGCCTGCAAATTTCGCAACATGGGCAAAGATAGCGGGGTACTGTGGGGTAAAACTGGACGGTGAATAATTCTGGACACCTTTATTCTTATCCTTAGCCGACCCGTATCTGTATTGAGCGATAGCTAAAAGCTGATTCATAGCTCTCTCCTGCGCTTATTCTGTCCAGTTTTACCCCACATTACCCTATTTGTGTAAGTTAAAACTTGCTAAAGTACCTTTGCATGTGTTTGTAGGGCGTAGAGTGACGCTGAATTGCGCCATCTGCAAGAAGCAGCGCAGTTATCTGACTGGGAAGGAATCCAGCGGCATCACAGGACTGCGAGCGCACGCCGAGTTGCATTTCCCCATGGAACATTGGAAGTGCCCGAAGTAAGCAGTAATATTTGGTTCATCATTTGCTGAAGCTGCACATTCAAAGGAACCCTGGTTGCCGGGTTTACCCCATAATACGAAAGCAAGGGTTGCTAGATTAGGGCCACTCCAACTGTTGGGTAAACCCGGACATGGGGTGTAAGCCCGGCCACCTGAGCTCCTTTGAACTTGCTGCTTCAGCAAATGATGAACCAAAGAGGAGAGTTCAAGGAATCGATTGATATAATCTTTGTCTCAATCCGAATCGGTCCATTGATTGCTGAGTTGTGCAGCCCTGAAGCTTAGTTGGCCGGATTTTTCCATGGCCCGGGTTTACTACTCCATAGTACCCTATCTTAGTGGTTGTTCATTTACTCCCCTCTGAACCGAACAAAGGATGGGGTTCGCCCGAATTACCCGAACTACCATTGATCTAATTGGGACTGGGCATTTCTATTTCGTTTGGTTATGCCAACAGCATTCTTGTATCGTCTAGGGTACATCAGTAATCAACCTACATATCTTTACGATTCCGTGTCCGTATTTTCCCCAGGTGCCCCTACCGCTCCCGCAACCGTTCCTGCGTCTACACCCACGTGGGCAGGGTGCACGGACGGGCGAGTACGGAGGAAGAGGAGACGCAGGAGGGCGGAGGACAGAAACCCCTCATGCTGATCGATAAGGAGGAGTACGCCCGATTGATGGACCAGAAACTCACGGAGTGCTTCCCGGATGCACTGGGGAAAGTGGGCGCAGGAGGGATGGAGGTAATAGTACAAGAATCGTAGGGTGCGCGCATAGAGAAAGAAAGCAGCACCTGTGTACTGACTGTGACGTGCCTCGTTCCGTATGGCGATAGCCGGGCCCCGAAAAGGGGGGGGGGGGGGGGAGAGAAATAGGACCGAACGGGAAATCGAACCCGCTACCCTAGGTCACTTCACAGTGGTGGACTTTTAGGCACACGACTAAGTGCCGGTCCAAGGACAGTTGGCTAAACTCGCCTTACATAACCTAGAACCAGTTTACGTACACTACTGAACTCGGACGCTATTGCCATGCGTACGCAGTACGTAACCAGACTGAGCGTGTAATGTTTGTTTACTTATAGGCAAAGGAGGAAGGAAGAATTGCATGTTCCCCGTCCGATCCTCATCACTGTTCTCCACAGACCACACACCAACAACAACCACACACTGGAGTAAGCGCTTCGTTCTGTTTCGCAATCGTTCTTAAAACGGGGAAAATCTGACTTTACTTGGACAGATGTGATGTTTTCTTGGGTAGCGAAGGGTAATTTGGGCCATTTTACATTTGGTTAGGCAAAAAGTTATCCGGTTTATCTCCAAGCCCGAATTACCCTCCACTACCATCTACCCTGCATGAATAGGGTACTGTGGGGTAAACCCGGCCGGTTTTGACCCATGTAGAAAGAACGGCTTTCAGTTACCAGTTGGCCGAGTTTACCTCACAGTACCCTTCACCCTGCAAACATACAACAATGTTCACTGTATTTTTTTCAGCCAATCACAGCTCCCAACCCCAGCTACTTCCACCAATTACCATCCTCTACCCCCATAAGCTCCGCCCCTCTCATGCCGACCCCCTTAACTACCGGGACCGGCCTCCCTTTAACCTCGCCCCCACCAACCGCCCAATTCAAACCCGCTCCAGCTTTGAATTTTCCGCTCTTTTTCAACCAATCAGCGACGCTTATCGCGGCGGCGGGAAATTTGAATCAGCAGGTGGCCCCTTCTCCCCAAAATCAACAACAGCAATTGCTAGATCTGTCCTCATCTACACCTGCAGCTACCGTAGAAAGCTATACGTCCGCAATAGCCGGCCTATCTGATGGCATGCCACCCGTCTACTTTGCTGCGACCACTACAAGTAGCGGAGATACGTCGACGGGAGCGACATCTGTTGGCAGCATTCTGCAACACCAACCACATCGCAGCGCCTTTAGTCCGCCGCAATACATGGAGCTTAAGAGCAGCGGAGCATTTCAGGTAGTGTTGTCAACCTTCAACCTACAGTGATGGTAAAGTAAATTTACCGGCAGTAGACTGACGGTAACTTTACCGCACGGTAATTACCGTCCCACACAAAGGATAAATTTTCGGCGGTACGGTAATTAATTAACGCGGTTGCGGTAACACGGTAATTACCGCGGCAAATGGGTAAAAATACCGACGGAAAAATCGTCTACCGTGAGCAAGAGACGGTAAAAGTAGAGTACCGTCGTCGAAAAATAGCGACTGTACCGGCGGTGAAACGATATTAACACATACCGCGACCTGGCGTCATTGTTGGCAACAAGTCGTTCGGCTGTCCGTTTATATATGGGTGTTGTCGGTTTGTTGTCCGTTCGTCAACAAACCGACAACAAACAAACAACAAACGAACAACACCCATATTAAACGCACAACAGTTTGTTGCCAACAATGACGCCTGGTCGCGGTATGTGTTAAAGTAATTACTGTTGACACCACTATTTTCAGGCCCCGGTAGCCCCACAAGCGTCGCATCAGCTGCACCTCTTTCCGAATACGCAGTTGATGTTGGTAGGAGGAGAACAGCAGGCAGCATCTTCAGGAGTGGTTCAGGGCCATGGACAACAGGGCGGAGTGATGGGGATGGGTGCTGGACTACTACAGGAATCTCTTGGAGGTAATTGTATTGTGAAGTGCCGCGTTCCGTATGGCGATAGCCGGGCCCCGAAAATGGGGAGAGAAATAGTAGGACCGAACGGGAGTCGAACCAGCTACCCTCGGACACTGCTGCGGACTGAGGCACACCACCAGGTGCCGGTCCATGAACATTTGGCTAAACTCGCCTTACATACCAAGAACTGGTTTCTGTACACTACTGGCCTCGGACGCTAGCCATTCATACGTACGCATTAACACTAGCTATTACCTTAAACCATTTCAGGAATCAATCTGCCAGCCCCAGCTACCAGTCCTCACAGTTCGGAAGACGGTAGCAAGGCGTCCCTTTCAACAGCCTCTACGACTTCCAGCCACAATCAATCGACTTCCTCAAGCACAGGCCGAGTGGTTGCGAGAAAGGGCGACAAATTGGAATGCAGTATCTGCAACAGTAGCATCAAACTGTCGAACAATCTCACCCAAGGTATGATGGTACGCCATTGGGCTTGGGCAAGAGGGCTCTAGAGACAATAATACCCCTGCGTGCAGTTGTGTTATCGGTTGTAGGGGAGAAGTTTCCCGTTTTCCGCTGCCCATTTTGCGTGGAATATGATAGTGCGGGGTAGTAGAGACGGGGGTAATTCGGACCACACCAACTATTTTTTTTAAGTGGGAAGGGAAAAAGTGGATTGGATATGATATCAAGAATATATAACTCTCCTGTATTGGGAAGAATGGACGACGTAGTGAAAAGAAACGAGGAGACATTGGCCCGTATTCATCCCTAAATTTGTGTCCCGCGTTAACCCCCTTCGTAATCCCAGGCGTCCGCCTCTCCGTAGCCACCCGGCAAGCCCCGTCTACGGACGGGGTTTGCTGGGTGGCCACGGACAGGCGGACGCCTGGGATTACGAAGGGGGTTAAGTGTGACCTTGTCAATTGCGAAAATGGCAGACATGGCCCGAATGACCCCCCCCCCCCCCCCAGCTGGACCAAATTACCCCGCTTTGTCATATACCTGCCCTACAAAGAAAACTTTGTTCTTCTTCCAGGTAGCAGATGCAACAGCATCAAGGATCACGCGATCACACACCTGAACCCGCAGTGGCAGTGCCCCCACTGCGACCGGAAAACGGGCCGGCGCAGCGACTTAACCCAGCACGTAAAGCGACATCACCCGGACCTCTACGAGAAATGTGGACGCAATGTGGAGGGCAAACTGAGCATGGATGTGGACGAGTGGGAGAGAATGGTGTTCGAGATGGCCTACAAGTGTTTTCCCATCGCGAGACCGACGGCGAATTAGGGTAGGGGTTAAATAATGGTTTGGGAAAGGGGAGGGGTTAACCCCATGCTGCAGATTTTGGTAAGGAATGGTTTTTGAGACGACATACGAGTGTTTTTCCATCGCGAGACCGGAGGTGAATTAGGGTAGGGGTTAAATGATGGTTTGGGAAAGGGGGAGGGGTTAACCCATGCTGAATATTTAGAGTTTCAAAACTCTAGCACTAACTAGCACACTCCAACTAACTAAATGGCCAAATGCAGCAAGTTGAGCTCGGGAGTTTTATTTTCAGGATGGATTAAACAGTATGAGAGGGTGGATATCGGGAAGAGATTGATTGCGTGGAGATGATTCGATTTTGGGAGGTGCATATGCATTGAGCGATTCACTTAGAAGGGGGAACTTTGGTATCATCATTGTAAAGGATGGGCGAATATATGATGGGCGATGGGCGTTGTATAAGGATGGGCGTTATATAAGGATGTTATACACAATAACTGATCACGTAGGCCTACGTTATGTACGTATGCATTTTGTTTTGTTGTTCGTGTAAGCAGTTGGGATTATGTGAGGTGAGTATGGGCTATCCTGATATACGTATTTTTGTTCATTATTTTGTACGCATTCATTTGTGTATACTGGTTTTTGTATACGGCGTTGTGTTGAGGTCTGAGGTTCGTTGTTGTTCATAGGTACTACACCTTACTGTTTACGAGTATTATTCTGCATAAGGATGCTGCTGTTTTGGAGTGAATGTGCAATTGTTAGGAACGTTTTGTTGTATATGATGATGCTATGCACAGGTAGTGAGACAGGCAGGGTACTGCGGGGTTAACCCGTCCATGGAGTAAACTTGGCCACCAAAGCTCGTTTGAACTTATGCTGTTTCAGCAAATGATGAAGCAAGTACATTTGAAAGAGGAGAGTTCAAGGAATCGATTGATATCATACTACACTTGTCTCAAACGGTCATTGTTTTCTGAGATAATCTGCCATGAAACTTGGGTGGCCGGATTTTTCCATGGCCTTATTTACCCCAAGTACCCTAAATCGAGCATTTCAACATGAAATGAAGTACGGAAATTGAGAACGTGAATGAAACAAGCTGCCACTGTGTTCGAATGAATGATCTACTGTATGCTACGTGTGTTCACGAGGTTAGGTTGTGCTTGATAATATGATTGGTGTTGTTGTGGCCACATTTGTGAAGCATAGGCCTACTGTAGATAATGCTATCTTAAGTGTGTTTGATTATTGTGTGAATGTATATGGTTGGTTGGTCCTGTTGCAATGTTTCTACACGTCCGTACCTGGTTACGTAAGTACTGTACGTACGTACACACAACACGTACCTATTTGTGCGTACACGTGCGTTTACATGAATTGATGTTTGCGTTGCATGCTGAATGCGATGGTGACTTGATAACCGATTGAGACTACTTACTCTTCTAAACTTGACTCTTACGAGCATTATTGATTTCGACTTCTATGGAAAAGTAATGTCTTGTGAATACATGGTGTATTTTAGGCCTACATAAGTATGTAATTTTTCAACTGCTAAGTGTCAATTATTTTAGTGCAAGCCTAATTTTTTTATTCATAGTATGGAACATTTTTTTTTTAATTCGTTATTGCTAGGAATTACGAGTAACTTCATTGGCAGACTTACTTTTATCGCCAATACGAGTTTATGCCATTCAACAAGTCTACCATATATTGACTGTATTCGACTTGGAATTCGTATTATTTTTGTTACTAATTTTTACTTGTTGATGTTTTTTAAAGATAGACGAAGATTATTATTGTAAAGCATGCATTTTACTCTTTTACTCACTTTCTTCCACCACACATTAGCCTACTCCTGTGCTATGCCAACTTTTCAAAGGTACGTACTGTATTTGTACCTACATTATGCTGCAGTTTATTGTTTTGCGCATAATACTTACACTATGTACAGTAAAAAAATTAAAATACCTCGGCTTTTTTCTCTCTGTGATCTACGCGTTGTTAAACCGCGAAAATTTTTCTTTTATCATATTTCACTGTTTTTCTTGTAAATAGGGTGGGTTGGGTCAAATCCGCCAATTTGGGAAATTCGCTCAACCAATGTGGCGATTTTACCTTCATCTAGCCAGTCGATTGTTTTGGAGCAGACTGGTCGGTGGGTACGATGTAGAATAGGGTGTTATGGGGTAAACCCAGCCGATTTTATTCGTGGGGCAAACCTGGCCACCCGCATAGAAAGGTGGCCGGGCTTACCCCACAGTACCCTGCCGAGCTAGAGCACTGTGACGTTGAATGCAATATTACTGATTGAGTAACAAGGGGTAAACCCGCAGAGATGGTCATGGGCCCCAGGCTACATTCACAAGTTTCACTAAGCGTGAGTGCTGGGTCGCGAGCTGACTTTTCTGAATAACTGTGACTTTCAATGCAACATTTGATCAGTGTGGGCATCGTGGTCGACGCCATTTAGGCAGCTTGTAAGAAAAAGAAAGCGGGCAGAAAATAAACGACGTCGCCTGTGATGTTGACGCTGATCAATAGTTGCACTGAAAGTCACGGTTATTCAGAGGGATCAGCTCGTGACCCAACACTCACACTTAGGAAACTCGTGAATAGTATTGAACACACGTTATGTATTTTCCTGGGTTGTTGGGCTTTCACTCACTAAACTGCCCTTGTACAGACACAGAGATAAGAAACTTTCCACATCCATAGGATAGGATCCAAAACCGATAATACTTACTTACTACACATGAAATGCAATGCAACAAGTGCTCCTCATTCAGTAGATTATAGATTTACTGATTTTTCTCAGCATAATCACTCATCATTTGTTGTCCCGTTTCTCGAAAATAGAACATGATGATTAGACCCAGTGCGAAGAATAACAGGAATCCCCCCTTGGCCATGGTTAGCATGGTTGGTGGGCAAGACGATTCGCCACAGTACTCTGCTAGTAGGCCCACGTTTTCTGCTTGTTCGAGGTCCCTTCTCTCCTCCGAGAAGGCAAGCTGGCGTGTAAGTGAAGCCTCACTGCTGTAGTGCTCCAGAATTTCAGAAGTGGCAGGGGAGAAAATTTCTGCAGTAAAGCTTGCAGACATGAGCACAATAAAAGACAGACTTGGGCAGAGTTCACTATGGAACTTGGCAGCTGTGAAAAGTAGGGAAGACAAAGACAATTTGTGCACATGGGCAAAGTTCCAGAGCGAACTTTCTCTTGCCGGGCTATGGTTTGGATTGACATACATACAATAGCATGACAGGCATACTGTTGTGTTACGGGAAAAGAATTTTGCATACAATGGGAATGAATGAGTGCCATAGGATAGGGCTACACAACAGTAGTAGAAACATAAGTCAAGGTCGGGGCTACTTCTTTGATCCCAAGCTGACACATTTACAAAAATAATCTATTATGTTCATACCGCCTTGATGAAGGTTGCCACTTGTGATAGCCATGGAACGATTGCTAAATCGTTGGGAATGCAGGTGGTCAGCTTTTGATTCGGGTTTGAGAATACTCTTCAACATGGTGGAAGTAGTAATTGCTCTAGCAGGCTAAAGATAAGCAGACAAATGAGAACAATCAATGTTTTATCCCAGGTACATGACACAGGAAGGATCGAGTGTAATAGCTGATGTCATTCAGTTCGATAGAGAGGCATTTATCAAGCTTTTCCAGGCACTTCCGTTATTGTCACTAAAGCGCTCTCTTATGCTTACACCTTGTGAAAGCTGTGTGAGGAGGAAATAGTAGTACAAGCTTGTACGCATCAGATGACTTTCGTATGCTTGTTTTCAAGTTACTAGATCTCAGCTGCAAGAATAGCAATTTCACTCTAGCATGTCACTGCTTGAAGCCGTCTTATTAGCTGGCACAGTGGGGTTCCTTTTGATCAGCCATAATATTGCTATTTGCTATTGCTGCTGCTCAGTGCCATCGTTGTGTCGTGCCATGACAAGATGGCTAATAATACGCTTGTTCTCAGGCAATAGATTATTGAAACGACCCCCTAATTGCACTCATAAATTTTAGCAGAGGTGCTAGGTGGTATGCTAAGGCAGTAAAATGCTTGAGATGGCTACAGCACACCATACACATACACTGAGAAATTCACATAAATATGAACTCAGTCATGAGTTTTAGTCCATGTTGAGCATTCACGCATACGAATCTTATGCTAGTGAATCTTACTTTGCATTATTTATTTTGGTTGGGCATTGGGCATATTTATCGTTATTGTGACTGCGGGAAATAGGAATTGGTATTCTTGCCTTAATGCATTACAGTAGGTTAGGTCGTAAGGCGGAGCGCATTATGACAGAGTGAAGGGAATGGTTATGTGATCAATACTTTCCACGTTTTTGCGATACCATACCTTCCGTTCCCATCATCATATTGCTCTCGAATATTTACTGCTCAGGCAGTAAAAATTAGTTGTTACAGTATTCTGCCTGCAGGTAGGTTAGGATTTGCTTTTAAAAAATAAAAAAATCACGAAGACTAGTATAGGCTACGTCCAGTGGTATGCCAATGCCATGATAGCAATGCCAAAGTCCTGGAGATTTTGTGCTAGTCATCCATGACTTTTGCAATGTTTTGGCAGCAATTTGGCCATTGCTATGAAACAAAAGCTAAGAAATCACTTCAAACTACTCGTTTAGTCACCACTTTTTTATGTTTTGCTACTTGACAGCTATACACACAAGCATTTGCAACTCCAGTGATCTCCAACTGGTAATGCTGACCTTGACAGCTGATCTCTATGTATGTGTGGAAATTTGCAAATGGATGTGTGGCTTGCCCAGTTGAATGAGACCCAATGGACTTTTACTACTGAAATTACATGCCTTGTTTGTCTTTTTCTAGGCTAAACACTCGCATCATTTCACGCCCAATTCAGCCATGGAAAAGCAGCCATCCTCAAATTCAGCCATTGCCCCAGGACTCCCCTCAAACCTTGTACCAGAGCACAGCTCAAAGCCCCCTTCTGAGCAGCAATCACGTGCTGTCACTTCCAATATGACTGACCATCCTGTCATTTCCCCCTCTCCCCCACAGCAATCTCTATTGCTGTCTCGCCTCAAGTCAGCCACAGACTTGCTCAAAGCATCCAAAGCAGAACTGTCGAAAGTGAAGGAGGAAAGAGACACAGCCATCGGTCTGCTCAGACGAATGTCCAGTCAAGTGACCACTGTGAGGCGAAAGACCAATGGCGACCTGAGTCGACTAGCAGAGGATCTGAGAGACTTGGAGGACTATCAGGAAAGGTCCATAGCGAAAATTCGCAGAAATTTTGAAGCTGAAAGGGAGCTGGTGAACGTTGTTGGGCAGAGCTTTGAGAAGATCAAGAAAACTCTGGAGGCGAAGTTGGATGCCAAGAAAGTGCAGCTGATCAAGATGCAGCAGGACAATGGTGGGTTGATCATCGTTTTTTTGTTCTTGTTTTCGCATAAAAAAATGAGCAAAGAAAAAACAGGGCAGACAGTTTTATGCCCAATGGCGAGAAAATATGGGGTACTGTGGGGTCAAGTCAACAGGGGAAAACTGGACACTGAGCTTTTCTCAATCAAGCCTAGCGATTTTGCAACCAACACAGCTGGGTTGGGTAAGTTGTTCTGAGATCATGAGCTTGGGCAAAAGAAAAGCATGTAAGTGTCCAGATTTTCCCATTGTTTGGTGCTCCATAGTGCCCTTTATTCATGCATTTGTGTCATAGAGTGAAAAATGATGATTGCCAAGAAATTGTCTCCCTGAGCTGAAAATAGGGTATCGTATGCTGTAAAAAACTGCTGGAAAAAATCGCGTAAATCAATACATTGATGCGTTTATGGGGAATATGGAAATATCCACTGCTTGTATTGATTACTTTGGAGCAGCTGACAGACTCAGTTTCTTCACGTATGGCGCTGCTGGGAAAGGAAGGACGCGTGGGGTGAAGAAAGAAAGAACAATGTTGTGACTTGTTTGTTTTGTACCCCGTTGTGATAATGACTACTGTACCTAGAACGCAAATTGGTTATGTTTGAGTACGTAGTTTGATACATAGGCCAGCATGCACTTGACAGGTGGAATTATTATTGTTGGCGTGGTATTGACTGCCACCCGCAAACATGGTACACCACACATTTTTGCACCACGTTTGCACATCAAGTATTGATTTTTTGCGATTTTCCAGTGTCAGCTCTGCACTACTGTGATTTATCTATGGAGGAAATTGCCGTCTGACACCTAAACATGTATCGTACTGTTTGCAAATCATCGTGCTGCAATTCTCTCCATAGATGTGCCATAGTAGTAGACAATTTTGCGACGTTTTACAGTCCTGATTAAAATTGGTGCAAAGGTGGATTTTATCGTGAAAAATTTTTGTTTTCCGTTAAAATTCGTACCAAAGAGTACACACAAAGCAAGCAACCGCCACATTCCTTCCATCCAAACGTACACTGCAAATTTAAAAGATTAACGATCCTCCCATGTCGCTCTTTGTTGCAGACAAGGAGGTGGAGTTTTCGGATCGGTGCCGTCGCGATATGATGTGCGCGGTGGAGAAAGCGGAAGACGCTGAGCGCAAAATGGCGGACAAACTCTATCTCGGCGTGCACCAGACGTGCGGCAGTTGTCAGGCGCGCAAGCGCGTCTCGGAGGCGCTAGAGAATCAGATCGTACAGCGTTCCGCCGAGAATAAACAGTTGATGCGGCAGGCTGAGGAGGCAAATCGGAAAGCCGCGGAGAAGGAACGCATCGCGCACATTTTGACCAAGGAGACGGAGCGTATGAAATTCGAGCTGAAACAGACCAAGCTTGACTTTGCCCGACGTCTGGACTTAGCGCAGGAAGAGTGGGAGAAAAAGTTGGAAGAAAGTTTGCAGGTAGGCGGGCATGCCGGATTTTATTTTCAGCGCTTGGTTTTTGCAGGGGAGAGATATGACAAAAGAAAAGAACCCTGTACATGCTCTTGAGAGGTGAACAGTCGAATGTAGGCGACCGCCGAGAAATGACGTTTTGTCTGTGCGCTGGCGCTTACAATAAACACCTTGTAGATTAGGGAAAGCTTGCAAAAACGACGAATACTTTTCGTTGCTTTTGGGCCAAAAACTTGTCTTCATCAATAGAAAAGCCCTGTATATACTCGGAGACGCATCCTGACAGACGCTTTGTACTCTTTCAAAAAACACCCTGTAACAGCACTATCATCGAAAAAGACGAGATATTGACGACCATTCGAGATGAATATGTTTGATACTGTTGGCGCTGCACACTATTCGCAAAAATATATAATTGCAGTTGGGCTTAGGGGAAGAATGGAACACACAGTGTAAACGAACGAGGCAATCACTGGCTCATATTCAGTTCGATCCATTCTATTGGTTTTTACGAAACCATTACAATGGATTTCCATTACATTGGTTTTTCGAAACAATTATTGTAATGGTTTCGTAAAAAAACCAATAGAATGGTTTCGAAAAAACCAATAAAATGGATATCCATTGCAATGGTTTTTTGAAAAAAAACAATATGATGGATACAATATGAGCCAGTGATTGCCTCCTTCGTTTACACTGCGTGTTTCATTCTTCCCCTAAGCCCAATTACTGTACAACAGGTAATTTTCGGACTCACTTATTTTTCGGACTTCGGACTGGACAAATAGCGTCCGAAATTTAATGGGTCCGAACTTATTGTATGCTACATAATTTTTTGCAAGTCAACACAGTATCTTTCTTTACTGATACCTACTGCATAGAATAGTACAAGAATCTGCATAAACAAAAGCTTTGCAAACTACTATTTTAGTAGTAGGCCTACCTACACACCTGCAACCTTGCGGATCAGACCATACATATGTACGAACAGCTTTTAAATAGCAGTACGGTTGCTGTCGTACTGCAACTGCCAGACCTTGCGTCCGAAATTTAATGGGTCCGAACCAGTCGACCCCCCTTCTGTCCGAAAATGAAGTGAGTCCGAAAATTACCTGTTGTACAGTATTTATTTTTGCTATTCGCTACGTTCGCTAAGCCTAATGGGTGGTAGCGAGCTGGCCCCTCTAATTTCTGTGCGTTTTTTGATCACTGACCCAGTCAGCATCAGGCAACTCGATCAAGAAATACGCTGAAAAACATGGGATCAGCATGCTCGTAACAACCCATCTTAGCGCAAGTAGCGAATAGAAAATTAATCAACACGTTCGGCTAATCCAGAGCTGTGCTACCTGCGCAAGAGTTCGTTGCATTTTGTGTGTTTTCATATGATTTGTGGTACGAAAGACAAAAATATTTATTTTTTTTCATTTTTGTTTGATGTAGAGGACAACGACAGTCTGCGTTTTCCTACCTGTACTGTCCAGTCGGCGCTTTTTCGTGGTTCCAAAAGGTGTTACTTTTGCACGTACAAAATAGCAGTCTGCGTGCATGCTAGTTGTTGCATAAATGACGCCTTTGGGACGCCGAACAAGACGCCGACACCACGGTTTGCTTGGGCAGCTGAAGGAAAATGAGAACAAAACGGTAAACCGCAGGACACTATTCAAACCGGAGCAGTTGATTGATTGTTATGATACTCGCGTTGAATCTTTTTGAGAAAAAAGTTTGTTTGACTGTGTGAAGCTGACAGTGGCATATTCATTCACGTTGGGTGGTCGTCAATGGATTGTCTCTTTCGATCTGTCACCTGCTATGTTTATTTATGGACCGTAAAAAGTACCAAGGGTTTCTTTCACTTGGAACGGTGCGTGAATTGAATTCCCCTTTTCTTCACGAATGTGGCGGTTGCTTTATCGAGTGTTTTACACATATCACAAGCCAATAATCTAATTCGATCGAAGAGAGCAAACAAATTGATCGAATTTTTCATTCTGCTCCCGTGCTACTGTATTTTCGTGTGCATTGAAATTACATTCCATCAAGCCCGTATTCACATTGGAAGCTGACCACTGACTTGGTCGCACGAATTTTCGTTTTTCATGAAAGGTCAGCGGGATGGCAATGTACGAATTGCAGCCAAAATTCGGCGTAGGTACGTATGTTTCAATTTCCTTGCAAAATTCAAGCACATCATTTTTCCGCCAATCTTAGTGGTTTCCAAATTAGGTGAAATAATTAGTGGAAATCGCCAAAATTCCTGCCGCGGCCAATTCGGCGATCTGCATCAAAATGTGAACGAGACTTGCGTCGTTTAAAATACGCCTGCACTGCAGCACTCTTTCTTTTTGTTCCAGGCCATGGCTCAAGAATCCTCCAGTGCCGAAGAGTCGCCCACCTATCCATCTGGTCCCAAAACCCCTTCTCCCCCTTCCTCAGAAACCATAGACTCTATAGAACTGTCAGCAAAAACACCCACAGACACAGCTGCATGCACCACAAGTACTACCTCAACTCCCTCAACTAGACCCTCACAATCTCCACAAGTCTCCAACCCGTTCGCCGCATGGGAAAGAAGGTCCCAGGGTCATTCATCAGGCTTGCAACTCACCGTCCTGCCATCGTTGATGGTGGATCCACCCAGTGGACCAGTGTTGAATACTGGGATTGGGGCTTCAGGTTCGTCGCCATCGTTTCTCCAGCCTGGAGAAAGCAGGAAACGAGCTGCAGGTTGGTTGGATTGGTGTAGTTTCTGATTTTTATCCTTAAAAGATGGTTTGATAAAGAGAAGTTTGGTCAAAGATTGCCATTGTTTGAGCCAGCCGAATAGCATGCGGAAAATACGCGACTGCTTGCGGTTGAGTTCGTTCGTAACAATGGCATTGTGTTGGCGACACATCGATGGCAATATGCCCGGCTTTTCTTGTCAAATGGTGGGGGAGGGGGAAATTATGACCCATTCACATTGAAGACGTGCGCCACGCGTACTCGCAGCGTTTCTGTGGCTCGACGCAATGTATAAACATGGACAGCCTACAGCCATGGCCACCACGCAGGTTGTACACCGAGCGGCGCGCGCTGGGCGTATTTACTGCCGATGTGAACGGGCCATGAATTTATTTTTTATCAGTTTATCCAACAACTGTGAAGATGATGTTTTGAATGACTTTTGCTGTGCTGTTTTCAGGTGACACGACGCCGAGCGATGGCTCCGAGCTCAAACGAACGCCAAAGTACGAGGAATTGGCCAAGAAGAAGATCAAAATTTTGGGAAAGCAGCAGGTCAAGAAAGAGGCAGATACAGCGAAGTCAACTGGAAAGGTGAGCTGGTGTTTGTATACGAAGTTTTGTGCAAACTGAGTCCTCCCGTCTGGCTCAGTGCAATTTTGAGGGTCGACTGAACGGCGGGTTTGATTCCTCTGTTTCTACCAATATTGCATGGTTCAGATTACAGATGCTGGGAAATGTAAACCGGTCACAGTGGGAATCGAACCCCTTGGCATCCTCGGTGTCACCCAAGCACCCGCCCTCCTGCCCGGACCCTACAAAGTACAAACATCCTGGTGGGATTCGAACTCGCCCCTGCCTCGGCGTCGCTCAAGCGCCCGCCCTCTTGCCCGGACAAAGTACAAACATCCTGGCGGGATTCGAACTCGCCCCTGCCTCAGTGTCGCTCAAGCGCCCGCCCCACCTGCCGGATCCTTCGAAAACCCCCAAAACCACCTCTTATTTTGCTGCAGGACTCCGACGCCTCATCAACTCCGCTCAGTCGCGAAGATTGGCTTTCATATCAACTGCAAGGCATGGAGAACTTGGTCACGTGGTACCGGAAACATACCAGAGGTCTATGCGATGACCTATACTTCTATCAGGGTAGACTAGAGGAGGACACTGATACCATTGAAAGGACTGAGGAGCTGATAGCAGGAAAAGATGAAATGATTAGAGAGTTAAGGACGGAGCTGGAGAAACAGAGACTTCAATCGGACGTCTTAAGAGGCACCCTGACTGATCTGGCAAGCAGTGTGAGCTCGTATATCAATACGTGATTTATGGAAAGAAATGGGGGGGGCAGATGCAATATTATTGCTTGTATGAGGTTTCGTAGGTTTCGAATATGTAATGATGCATGTGCGATGTTGTGTAAGTTGTTCTTTCATTAATGTGTGAGCCTGTGTTGTGTATGTGTGTAACCAAGTATCTATAAAAGGCCCTACGGGCCCAAGAATATGCCAGTAGAAAACACGACAAATAGTGTGTGTGGCCATGTTTCGACAGGAAGCCGCCAGGTAATTTCAAAATAAAACATATCAGCGTGTAGCTCAATTTCTCGGGAAGCCAGTGGTGTCAATATCGTCGTCGAGGTCCTTCAGCAATCGCCCGAAATCTGTCGCCGAAGTCGCCGACCTCGGCATTTTTCGACGCCCCGATGCTGTGCATTTTCCCCCCTCCCATGTTAGTGGTTTGACTAACAAATTTATTTGTTAGGGTTTTGCTATAATTTGTGCACTTGTTAGTGGAGGACCCTAACATGTTTTTTGTTAGGCTTTTGGCATAACAAATGATTTTGTTAGCCAAACCACTAACAAATAAGGCGAAAGGGGGTGGGTGTAAGGCGACCCACCCTCTTCCTTCCTCTCTATTTGTTTAGTGGTTTGGCTAACAAAAACATTTGTTATGCCAAAAGCCTAACAAAAAACATGTTAGGGTCCTCCACTAACAAGTGTACAAATTAGAGCAAAACCCTAACAAATATATTTGTTAGCCAAAAGGCTAACATGGGAGGGGAGAAAATGCACAGCATCGGGGCGTCGAAAAATGCCGAGGTCGGCGACTTCGGCGACAGATTTCGGGCGATTGCTGAAGGACCTCGACGACAATATTAGCACCACTGGCTTCACAAGAAAATGAACTACACGCTGATATGTTTTATTTTGAAATTACCTGGCGGCTTCCTGTCGAAACATGGCCACACACACTATTTGTCGTGTTTTCTACTGGCATATTCTTGGGCCCGTAGGGCCTTTTATAGATACTTGGTGTAACTAATGTTGATGATTTAGCTAAGAAATCGCTATGTACTGTCACTGAGAATCAATAGCATGTAATGGCGAGAGTAATTGGGAATTTTTCAAAATTCAAACCATGAAGTGTAATGCGAGATAAGTGTTTCGAGAATTACTTACAATCTCAACAAACCATGGAGTGTCGTCGGCCTATTGGTGTTGCTTCAATGACTTGACTGACTATCTTTCAATCACTGATCCTGTAAATTATTAACAGTTGAACGTATTCATGTTCTACAGTAGGTAGATATATATTTCTGCTTTTAAATATTGACTGTAATTTTAATGCGCTTTCAGTAACCAGTTGAGTACTTTTACGTAAACATTACTAGTACGTACGTAGAACATAATGGCTAGCCGTAACTGTCAAAACTTTCATTTTCTGCATTTGTTTGTTTTGCATTGGCTACGATAACTACAGTAATTTGTTCGTAGTCAGTGCTACTTTGGAAAATAGGAAAATTACTCTATAATTATGTTTTGAGAACGTGCACTCTTGGTTTTATGCGCAGCCATATACAAACGTACTGTGCGTGCATCCATGAAAAGGTTATGTTTGTTTGGGTATTTTATTTTTATTGCCTTGCTTTACGCATTAGTTCTCTCGCTTTATTGACGGAAGTGCCGCGATGTCTGGGTTGAACTGCGGCTGGTGCATGCTTCACATTTTTGCCTTCACACAAAGCGGAAATAGCATGCATACCGTCGTCTTGCCCTGCACCTCAACGTTGGATTGGTTTGACCTTGCATGCTTCGCATTTTTCTTACCCGGTCACGCCAGTAAAATAGTCGTTTTTAGTACCGTACCGTATACCTGAAGCTGAGTCTATTCGCGCATATGACTAGCTGGAAGGAAGGGTGTTTACATTTTCATATCAGGGGTACATTTTTAAGGCGTAAGTGTTCCCCAAATTTTTTTTTGCATGATCCCAAAATTTTTATGGGGCGGATTTTAGTACGTAGTTACGAGTTGTTCTGAAAGAAACTTTGAAAACTATGCGTTTTTGGCCCAACAATTTCTTGTCTAGCATCTACGTATACCCCTGATCGGCTGCGTTCAAACCAATAAATAAATGTTGCACTCGTATGAAACGTGAGACATCGGCGGCTGATACTTTGGTTTAAGACGATGAACGATGACGTCTTGATGTTGCACCCTTTCCATAGCCTGTCTGCCACTGTAGCAAGTCGAAGTCGTGCCCTTTGTTCGACGTATGCCACAA
Source organism: Epsilonema sp. ZAB3_2 (assembly GCA_030247985.1). Lineage (NCBI taxonomy): Eukaryota > Metazoa > Nematoda > Chromadorea > Desmodorida > Epsilonematidae > Epsilonema > Epsilonema sp. ZAB3_2. The sequence continues at coordinate 115,051 of JASAMW010003845.1, forward strand.
GACGTTTTCACTTGAACTGTGCTTCCTGCTTAGCCCCTTTAAACGACGGGACACTGATAAAAAAACACGCGCAATACCTCCATATAAAGCTCAGTGTTGTCTGGGTGTGGGTTTCAAACAAGAAGCTTTACAAGTTCTTGCCCAATAAAATAATCGCCGTGTTGTTGGAAGAAATAATGAAGCTCAACTGTTGGTGTCTTATCCTGCTGGTTACGGTATCTTATTGGCAGTTGTGCAACTGCCGCAGTGTCAGAAGCAGAAGAGGTGCGATTGAGGATCTTGAACTGCGAAACTACGAGCTAACTCCGCAGAGAAAATTGCTTAAAGAATCTGCTGCTTCACGGCTATATTCAGAAGGTATCGAAATTGAAATGTTGTACCAATGCTAAAATATATAATTGGGCTAAGCAAAGGAGGCAATTACTGACTCATATTCGACCCATTATAATGGGCTTTAAACCCATTATAATGGGGATAAACGACACCATCCACACCACACATTACAAACAATCTCGTAGCGCGTAAACGGCATTCTGTTGCTTTGTCGGTGTAATAGTTTCTGTGTGTGTGTGTGTGTGTGTGGGTGGCGTGGATTAGATTCCAATAAAATGCGTAGTTTTTGTTTTGTTTTCTATTTTAGCTGCCTTTTCCCAATCTGAAACTGAATCTTCCGAATCTCAAGAAGTTACAGAGAAAGAAAAAGTAAAAGATCTAATCCTGCTTTTGACTTTCAGACTTCCTGTGTATAGATTGTAAGGCTCCAACAGTACGTGTCAAAAATTTTGGGAATACTGTACACCTGATAGCGTATGCGGATTTTTATTCTCATCTTTCATGTGATGCCATCAGCATGTGATGCAACTTATTTAAAATTATTTTTTCTTTCCTGTGTGTCTGCGACTGTGTGTGTGTAGTGTACTGTGTACTACCTGTGTTTTTCACGTGCATTAACCCGACAGAGGATAAACAAGCCTTTGCATGGTGTGGTTTGGCTACCGAAGTACCTGCTTCTATAGAACATACACACCCGGAGAACATACGTCCGGTAACCGAGGTCGATTTAGTCATGGAAATGTTGATAAAGTTCTAAAGCTCGCGGTGCCGACATCAAAAAATGCAATACGTAATATTCGTGAATTAGGAATAACATATGGAGAGAGTTCTTTGTATAATTTTCCTCTCTCTTTTGTTTTCTCCTTTTTCTCAAAAATTTTTCTTTCTCCTTCGTCATTTATATTGGGATACGGTCACTTGGTAGCCGGTCACTTCGTTGCGGTCACTTCGTTGCGGCGGTGATCACTTCGTTACGAGAACTTTCGTTGCGGTCACTTCGTTGCGGTTTTTTTTGTTGCGGACATTTCGTTGCGGCCATCCTCTGGTCATTTCGTTGCGAGTACTTTCGTTGCCGTTCATTTCGTTGCAGGCTTAGGCTTAGGCTTAAGCTTAGGTAAATCTCGCAACGAAATGACCAGCAACGAAAGTTCTCGCAACCAAATGACCAGAGGACGGCCGCAACGAAATGTCCGCAACGAAAAAAACCGCAACGAAGTGACCGCAACGAAAGTTCTCGCAACGAAGTGACCGCGGCAACGAAAGGTCCGCAACGAAATGTCCGCAACGAAAAAAACCGCAACGAAGTGACCGCGAACCTTTATATTATACAAAGAACTCTCTCCATATGTTATTCCTTATTCACGAATATTACGTATTGCATTTTTTGATTTCGGCACCGCGAGCTTTAGAACTTTATCAACATTTCCATGACTAAATCGACCTCGGTTACCGGACGTATGTTTTGATGGACAGTGTGTGTACGGTACTGCAGTGTACGTATATGTACAGTATGTATCATATCTTCAGAATCATAGCAGGTGAATAAATGAAGCGCGACGATGCCTATCGGTTCGTATTTGAACAGGATAAGCACATGCAAAACAGTCAATTGTGTAGAAAACGTCACCAGCTTTACAAGAATTGTCCCAGCCAAAATGTGCTTGCATAGCTGCCTGCTTCTCATACGCATGCCTTTTGTGTAGTGTTTGTAAACGGCAGATCCGCAATAGTCCGTCAATCCATCCCGTCAAAATAAAGTGCGTTAAGTGTGTTTTCACAATCACACACAACACGCAACAGCGGTGTATTTTGCACCCACCGCTACAAATCTGCGAATAATCTGGTTTGGTTTCGTTTGTACTCGGCATGACCAGCAAATTACTGTAAAGTTTGGTGTATAGCCCTGCGCATATTCTCCCCTCCATGTAGCCTTTTAGCTAACAAATTTATTAGTTATTTATTTATTTAGGCTATTAACTTATTGCCGTAATTTTGTTCACTTGTTATGGAGGACCCTAACAACATGTTATTTTGGGGTAAACAAACAGCAACTTGGTCGTTGGTCCCAGGTCCCAGGACCTCCCAGATCTAATGTGATCTTGATTGAAACATCAAGTTTACGAGTTTTCGTAGCGCTTCCCACGATATGGCTGAGTGTCGCCTCACCCCCCCCCCCCCCCCGCTTATACACCCTTCCTTTTGTTAGTGGTTTGGCTAACAATAGTGAGAAAAGGTCTTTGTAGGATACGGTAAAACAAACAAGATCAGCCGATTTGCTGAGGCGAAATGGATGACGGGGCTAAGCAAAAGTCGGGGAAATACAAGAGACCCCCTAACTAAACTTTGTACTGTATTTTCTCATTTTTTGTGCCGTAAAAGCGAAGCTTCTAAAGCGCAGGTTTGTAGATAAATATAGCTAATATTTACGCGTTATTATGCTTCACATATCAAAGAATCAGTACTTACTGGCCAAAAAATCGGGCTATTCAAGCGACTGTTTAAGATCGGCCAATTGACCGGGGCTTACACGTACGTACGTATGAATAAGACTGGACAATACAAAAGAAGGGGAAATACACCAAACTTTACAGTACTGTACAGTAGTATAATATAGGTTCAAAATTTTCGACAATTCGAGTTCAAGTTCGAGTTCAGGTTCAGCATTTCAATTTGAGTTCGAGTTCAGGTTCACCAAAAAATTAAGGTTTTTTCGAGTTCAAGTTCGAGTTCAGGTTCAATTTTTCAAACAAACTTTATATGTGGAAATTTGGAAAATGCTTCTTGGCCAGCACTTAGTTCACTCAATTTTACAATTTTCCATTACTTTTGTATGCCCAGGGTGCCAATTCGACCTTACTGGTTCAAAATATAGCTAAAAGGTGGTGATTTTTCTTATAATATTTTCATAGGCACACAAAAAACTTGAATGGACCTCAATAATACCTTTTTGAACCTTAATTAACCTTAATTGAACCTTAATTCTGAGAACCTTAATTAATTTTTTTGATGAATTCGAGTTCGAGTTCAAGTTCAGGTTCTCAAAAATTTCCCATTTGAGTTCAAGTTCGAGTTCAGGTTCATCAAAAAATTAAGGTTTTTTCGAGTTCGAGTTCGAGTTCAGGTCGAACCTATATTATACTACTGTACAGTGTACATTGTAATCAGTCAGAGAGAGAGGTATAGGCTTGTTGAAGCTAAACCGGACATTTTTCTTGTTCGATCGAGCTGCTTGTAAAAAGTAGCGAATACAGTAGCTTAGTACGTACTAGCAGTACTACAAGTGCATGCCTGGCTAGTGGCTACTAACTAGCATACGTATTTTCGTACTGCTAAACTGTAACAAATAAGGTGTCACTATCGTTAATTCTGCACGCGTCGACTGACTGACACCACAAGAAAAATGCGTGACAAATTTCTGCTTGCAACCAAATCTGCAACAGCTAACGGTGGAAGCAATAATTGCGGCGGAGTCTCACAGATTCAAAGCGCCAGCAAACTGTGTGTTCTGTTCGTGTACTTTCGAGCCATAGCTGCATCAATAATCGCGCTTCAATTCATTCTATTCGGATACCAGGCCTACCTCACCCATACTCGGATGCGCAATGACAGATGCAGCCTCGGATCGGAAGAAACGATGCCAAGATTTAGACGACATGTCACCAACTTTGGGGAAGAATTGGCGACCATTTTTGTGATTACGCCAACCTACAAGCGATTGGCGCAAAAAGCTGAGCTGACTCGACTCTCCCAAACTTTCATTCTGGTGCCGAATTTGCATTGGATTTTGGTCGAAGATTCGCCTGAAAAAACTCCTTCCGTTGAGCGTCTTTTACTGCGGTCCGGCCTCAAATTTACGCATTTGAATGTGAAATCTCCCGATGGACACGAAGCGAGAAAAAGTCGAGGGATGTTTCAGCGTAATTTGGGCCTGAACTTTCTGCGAAACACGTTCCAATTAAGACCGCCAGATGGGGTGGTTTATTTTGCCGACGACGACAACGTGTACGACCAAAGGATATTTGAAAAAATGCGACGAATCAGAAAAGTCGGCGTCTGGCCAGTGGGGCTAGCTGGAGGCGTGTTGGTTGAAAAACCCAAGGTTCAAGTGGTCAATGGAAGCCTGAAAGTTGTGGGATGGGACGTGGGTTGGGGACACCGAAAATTTGGAGTAGACATGGCCGGATTCGCGGTGAATTTGAAGCGCATTCTGAGGAAGAAGAAGGCCGCTTTTGATGTCAAAAAGTGAGCAGATACGCACACGGTTAGGTACGTATACGTAGTATTGATTGTATGTTACATTACAATTTTATCCCTTTCTCTATACCTGCCAATAGCAGTTGGCAATTGGACTCAAGGCGAGTTGCGTAGTTTGCATGTACTTCTGCTAAATAGGAGTACACGAAGCGTGGACAGAAATCCGCATTTGTAAATCTATTTTACGCAACACGCCTTGAGTCCAGGTGCCAACTGCTATTGGCCATTGGCTAAAGCTCCTCATATTCCACTTCAAAACTAACATATGCATGGCCTCCTGTTTACCTGGCTACTCAGCAATGCATATTCCCCATTGCAATCTGTTCTTTGTGCCCTACAAACATTGAGTTTTTTCTCTCGGAAATGTTGTGTTACTGTACAATAAATTCTTCAAAGGACATGGTAGTGCTGTAAACTCAACACTAGTTGCTTCTCAGCATGTATACACAGCTTTCTTATTCAACTGGGCATCCATTGGGCATTCACCCTTGCCTTCTAATCATTTAGTTCACAAGAGATTCTACATATACAGTGCATGTATGCATAAATTATGTGATATGAAGGGGTTCAATAGATTAGACAGCAAGGATGAACGCCCAATAGATGCCCAGTTGAAAAAGAAAGCTGTGTATACAAGCTGAGAAGCAACTAGTGTTGAGTTTACAGCACCACCATGTCTTTTGAAGAATTTCTTGTACAGTAACATAAAATTTCCAAGAGAAAAAACTCAATGTTTGTAGGGCACAAAGAACAGATTACAATGGTGAATATGCATTGCTTAGTAGCCAGGTAAACAGGAGGCCATGCATATGTTAGTTTTGAAGTGGAAAATGAGGAGCTTTACTGTCATACTACCAAAAACCAATGAGCTGAAATGTGCCTGCAATTCGTCGGACTTAGTTATTTTTCCGAATTCCGATGAAAAAGTCACAACTTTTGAGGTGTTGAAACACTAGCAAGCAATGCTGAATGATTGTTCTGGCCATGCTGGTGAAAGAGAGCCTATATGTGTGCTACTTTTGAGATGCTAAATGTGGAGTAGTGCTACACTGCTGCTCTGAACATGTGTGCCAAAGTCTGCTCGGAAATGTTTGACTTAGTTCGTAATTTACGAGTGAAAAATCACACAAAACTGGCCATAACTCCTGAAATAGTGCGAACCCCATCCCAAATTTTGGCATGCAACAAGTTAGCAGTATGCTTTTGGTCCTCTCAAAGTTTAAACAAAATCGAAGGTCCGTTTTTTGAGTAAATTTGTTTTAAAGTTTTTATTTACGATTTACTCAATTTTTTGGCCTCATGACCACCTGTTTTGATGCTTTCATTTGATTCTACATGGAATTAGCTTCAAAATGATATTGGCATGTCTATATCACTTTGTGAATATTGATGGAGCTACAAGCCCTCAAAGATAGCACGTATGGCCCCCGGCCGGGCCAAAATTCCAACTTTGAGGCTGCATATCTCCAGAATGGGGGGTCCCAGGAAGCTGAAATTTTGCACGATTTGGTTTCCCCCTAGGACCTACCTGTGTACCAAATTTGAAAAAAATCGGAGGTGGTGTGTGTTTTGGCCTGGTTGAAATGCCATGGAAGGCCTCCAACGCGCCTTGAGTCCAAGTGCCAACAAAATCGACGAAGTGTCCAAAAAACGCCATCGAAGGTTCACTGGCGGCATGGAAAAAATTGTTTAGAAATTGCGACCAAATGCGATCAGCAGACGCGATTGGTTCACAACAACACAAAATAGGCCTACCGGTACGTACGTACAATCTTTTGTCTCCTTTTTCAGGTGCATACCTGGTCATTTCGAGTCTTGCTTCCTGCAAAGTTTGGGCATCCAACTGCACGATTTGGAGCCAATTGGCTTCGACAAAGACAAACAGCAGCAATTATTTTCGTCAACGTCTAGTGGTAGTCAAAGTCCAGACATTATTTCTGCGAAGCAAGAGGTGTTGGTTTGGCATACGAAAACGGTAAAATTCAAACCATTCAAGGAGAAATCGTTTCGCCAGAAGAATAACAGAAGCTCGGCTGCCGGATGGGAATATTGATTTGATTATTGTTACAAATTTGCTTTATGTTGACTGACTACTGTGTCTGGCTGGAAGGATGGAGTACTGTAATGATAATGTATGTTCATTACGTGCATTCGTATTGTGCATCTCTCTCTCTCTACACACAATAATAATTGGGTTGAAGCAAACTAAATAAGCCTTAAATAACTAAATAAATAAATAAATAACCTAAATAAATAAATAAGTAAATTTTAAGTAAATAAATAAACAAATAATAAATACGCCAAAATAAATAAATATACAAAATTTGTCATCCTCGCATCAGGCCAGCAGATTGGAAATCGAGAAATTTTGTAGACTGCAGTATTGCACCGTGCCATACGTAGAGCAGGTGAACTGAACAACTGAACAACCTGTCAAATAAGATTAGCAAATCAATTTTCATCATTGTGCTTCAATGGGAGGTATGACGAATGAACTTGCCGTGCGCTGTTTAGACAGTATATTTTCTATATTCCTCGCATGCAATACTCTTCCGACAAAATCTAGTTACGCATCTGCTCCTGTTGCGCAAAGTGTTAAACGATTTTTTTCTTAAAGGGCGGATTTGCCAACGATTTTTCATAGTACCAGCCACCTATGGCCAGCTTCGCTGGCCTCGCTGGCTTCTTCCTCGCTGCAGTTACCATGCATTCTCCAGAAGTAGGAAAAATTATTGGCACAGAATTTTTGGTACGCATCATTATACTTATTACTTATGTATGCTTTTACCAAACTTCATAAATCGCATAGTTCAAAGGAGATTTCGACAGTTCTGCGCGTTCAGCAGACTATGTCGCCTCGTCTCTTTGCATGTTACGTCACTCACGCTGATGATGTATGAATCATCTGCTGCCCGAGCTCGGCTTCCTTTCTGTTTCGTAACAAATCTCTATGCGACTTGTACTTATACAACATCACTCACACTTACGGTGTGTGAATCACTTTACGCTGCGGGATTGCGGCAGTTTTTCTGTTACGTAACACTCTTCTCTATGCGTGAACACGAACGGACGGACGGACGCACACCTCTCCTATTTATAACCCTATAACCAGGAATTGACGCCATACGGCGTCATGCCCTCATCTGACCAGTTTACCCACAGTGAGCAAAGTACCCACAGTTTCTGTGGGCGATTTTTCTGCCCACTCAACTTTTCAGAAACTTAGCTGTGGGCTGTGCTCGTCCCACAACACACAGCGGGTTGTGGGTGAAAACTTCGAAATTTTTATTTTTTTTATTTGGTCTGTGGGCACTTAATATGTGCTGTGGGAACTTGCAAAAAAGCTAGAATGGGATCGTCGACAGTCGACGCCGACTTGCCGACGCCGACCGTCGACTGCGACTGCCCACAGCCCACAGGCATGATGTTTGTCCTGGCTGTCTGCTCATTGCAGTTCCTCCCACAGCATACAGATCCTCCCACAGCATACAGTCGGCTGCGACCGGCGACAGTGTGATTTTGTCTGGCTGGGCATTGCAATTCCTCCCACAGCATACAGTCGGCTGCGACCGGGCGACGGCGTGATTTTGTCTGGCTGGGCATTGCAATTCCTCCCACAGCATACAGTTGGCTGCGACTGCTGCCGGCGTGATTTTATCTGGTAATTACAGTTCCCCACAGCGTACAGTCAGCTGCGACCAGCCGACGGCGTGATTTTGTCTGGCTGGGCATTGCAATTCCTCCCACAGCATACAGTTCCTCCCACAGCATACAGTCGGCTGCGACTGGCTGACAGCGTGATTTTGTCTGGCTGGGCATTGCAGTTCCTCCCACAGCATACAGTCGGCTGCGAACGGCAGCTCGCTTGATTTCATCTGGTCATTGCAGTTCCTCCCACAGCATACAGTTGGCTGCGAACGGCAGCCGGCTTGATTTTATCTGGTCATTGCAGTTCCTCCCACAGCATACAGTTCCTCCCACAGCATACAGTCGGCTGCGACTGGCCGACAGCGTGATTTTGTCTGGCTGGGCATTGCAGTTCCTCCCACAGCATACAGTCGGCTGCGAACGGCAGCTCGCTTGATTTCATCTGGTCATTGCAGTTCCTCCCACAGCATACAGTTGGCTGCGAACAGCAGCCGGCTTGATTTTATCTGGTCATTGCAGTTCCTCCCACAGCATACAGTTCCTCCCACAGCATACAGTCGGCTGCGACTGGCCGACAGCATGATTTTGTCTGGCTGGGCATTGCAGTTCCTCCCACAGCATACAGTTGTCTGCAAACGGCAGCTCGCTTGATTTCATCTGGTCATTGCAGTTCCTCCCACAGCATACAGTTCCTCCCACAGCATACAGTTCCTCCCACAGCATACAGTTCCTCCCACAGCATACAGTTGGCTGCGAATGGCAGCCGGCTTGATTTTATCTGGTCATTGCAGTTCCTCCCACAGCATACAGTTCCTCCCACAGCATACAGTCGGCTGCGACTGGCCGACAGCGTGATTTTGTCTGGCTGGGCATTGCAGTTCCTCCCACAGCATACAGTTGTCTGCAAACGGCAGCTCGCTTGATTTCATCTGGTCATTGCAGTTCCTCCCACAGCATACAGTTCCTCCCACAGCATACAGTTCCTCCCACAGCATACAGTTCCTCCCACAGCATACAGTTCCTCCCACAGCATACAGTTGGCTGCGAATGGCAGCCGGCTTGATTTTATTTGGTCATTGCAGTTCCTCCCACAGCATACCGTTCCTCCCACAGCGTAGTTGGCTGCGACCAGCTGACGGCGTGGGAGGAACTATGCTGTGGGAGGAACTGCAATGACCAGATAAAATCAAGCCGGCTGCCATTCGCAGCTGACTGTATGCTGTGGGAGGAACTGCAATGACCAGATAAAATCAAGCCGGCTGCTGTTCGCAGCCGACTGTATGCTATGGGAGGAACTGCAATGCTCAGCCAGACAAAATCATGCGTCAGCCATACGCAGCCGACTGTATGCTGTGGGAGGAACTGCAATGCCCACCCAGACAAAATGACGCTGTCGGCCATTCGCAGTTGATGGTATGCTGCCTGCCGGCCCTGGTTGATTGAGAGGTGCCAAATAGGCGCCCTCTCCTAGGAAAACCGGCTAGCTGTCATGATCAAAAGGGGAAATTGTGTGACTGAGGTCATCCGAGTGTGTAGTCAAATGGTTAAGGCGCTCGGCTGGAACTCGAGAGGTCCAGGGTTCGATTCCCTGGCACATTCGGCAAATTTTCCTTCTCGACTGTGGGAGGAACTGTGATGACCAGATAAAATCAAGCCAGCTGCCGTTCGCAGCCGACTGTATGCTGTGGGAGGAACTGTATGCTGTGGGAGGAACTGTTTGCTGTGGGAGGAACTGCAATGACCAGATAAAATCAAGCCGGCTGCCATTCGCAGTCGACTGTATGCTGTGGGAGGAACTGCAATGACCAGATAAAATCAAGCCGGCTGCCGTTCACAGCTGACTGTATGCTGTGGGAGGAACTGTATGCTGTGGGAGGAACTGTTTGCTGTGGGAGGAACTGCAATGACCAAATAAAATCAAACCAGCTGCCGTTCACAGCTGACTGTATGCTGTGGGAGGAACTGCAATGCCCACCCAGACAAAATCACGCCATCGGTTGTTCGCAGCTGACTGTATGCTGTGGGAGGAACTGCGATGACCAGATAAAATCAAGCCAGCTGCCATTCGCAGCCAACAGTATGCTGTGAGAGGAACTGTATGCTGTGGGAGGAACTGTATGCTGTTGGAGGAACTGCAATGCCCACCCAGACAAAATCACGCCGTCGGCCGTTCGCAGCTGACTGTACTGTATGCTGTGGGAGGAACTGCGATGACCAGATAAAATCAAGCCAGCTGCCATTCGCAGCCGACAGTATGCTGTGGGAGGAACTGTATGCTGTGGGAGGAACTGTATGCTGTGGGAGGAACTGCAATGCCCACCCAGACAAAATCACGCCATCGGCCATTCGCAGCTGACTGTATGCTGTGGGAGGAACTGCAATGACCAGATAAAATCAAGCCAGCTGCCATTCGCAGCCGACTGTATGCTGTGGGAGGAACTGTACGCTGTGGGAGGAACTGTATGCTGTGAGAGGAACTGCAATGACCAGATAAAATCAAGCCGGCTGCCATTCGCAGTCGACTGTATGCTGTGGGAGGAACTGTGATGACCAGATAAAATCAAGCCAGCTGCCGTTCGCAGCCGACTGTATGCTGTGGGAGGAACTGTATGCTGTGGGAGGAACTGTATGCTGTGGGAGGAACTGCAATGACCAGATAAAGTCAAGCCGGCTGCCATTCGCAGTCGACTGTATGCTGTGGGAGGAACTGCAATGATTAGATAAAATCAAAGCCGGCTGCCGTTTGCAGCTGTATGCTGTGGGAGGAACTGCAATGCCCTGCCAGACAAAATCACGCCGTCGGCTGGTCGCAGCCAACTATACGCTGTGGGAGGAACTGTATGCTGTGGGAGGAACTACAATGACCAGATAAAATCAAGCCGGCTGCCGTTCGCAGCCGACTGTATGCTGCGGGAGGAACTGCAATGCCCAGCCAGACAAAATCACGCCGTCAGCCATTTGCAGCTGACTGTATGCTGTGGGAGGAACTGTATGCTGTGGGAGGAACTCCGATGACCAGATGAAATCAAGCGAGCTGC